>JAAEAF010014100.1:0-33295 GCA_011037195.1 Triatoma infestans
AGTAACTACGAATTCACTTGGTGATCTTGATTTCTGCAAAATAAAATAATTACAATTATTATTTAAATATACAATGCAATAATTACAAATATTAAAGCCGGAATAATTTTATGACTCGAAGTACGATAGTTTTCAGTGCTGAAACAAAAATAATATGTCATTATTGCAACAACTTAATTAGATATAAACCTGATACATTTATTGTTACATATAACATTTACATGTGGTGTAGTATGTAAAGTTAAGAAGTGTGATAGATTGAGAATTATTTCAAGAGATTCAATGTATAGTTGTGTATGTATTGTGTGCGCGAGGTGGCACAGAAATTTTGTGGCTAGTTACTAGGGATTTTAGTGAACTTAGCGATTAGTACTAAATTGGTGCGTTTGAGTACTAGTTGAAAATTGAATGTTGAATTTAAGTGTTAGATACGTGCGTAAATTAATGATTACCCTGTAAGAACGTTTCTACAAGTATTAATTGGAAATTGCTTTTTAATTGCGAAAGTATGAATTCGCCAGAAAATTTGGAATTTTCGACATTGTCCGCATGCAAATGAAGGGACGTGATGCCATAGTTAGGTATTACCTAGTTAGACAGGACTGATGGAAGCAGGTATGATTGCGCCATGTCATATCAGGTTTTCGAGAAAGCGACTGAGGGCTAACTCGTTTTGGGCTGTATTTGGAAACAATTTCGAGCCGTATGTCCAAATTTTGAACAAAATTGGCAAGTGGGCCTATTTTGGAGGTTATTGCTACCATTATTATTATTATGACTATACTGGGGCCTATCTGAATAAGGGTTAAATCGCGAATTGTTTGAATTAATTCGAGGACTATGATTATTACTATAATATTGATTATTATTATTATAGCGATTATTACTATTTGCTCTGTGATTAAAGTTTTGAGGAATATTAAATTTCTTAGGCATTTTGCCAAAGTTAGTACGAGGTTTTGGTCTGAATTTGTTGATGCAGTCCACGTCAAAATGTGGACCGGAACAATGGCGACAAGGTCTGTTCTTTATTGCATTAAATACTCTACAAGTGGTAGTTGGTTTTAATTGTGGCTTTTGACTTTTATTACGATGCGGGCATTCTCTGTGGAAATGCATTTGTCCACAGTAACGACAAGGAGATGGAGGTGTACGATTAGAATTTTTCGAAGTTACAGCGAAAACTGTGGGGTTTGTTTCAGAAGCCTGAACTTCTTTTAGGGCATTGGCATAGGAAAGTGCTTCATCTAATTTTTGAGGAAGCTTCGTTCGCACCTCATTACGAAGCGGTTGAGGAAGCGACTTCAAGAATGCATCAGTGGCCAGTTTATCTAGAATTGCTTGTAAGGCCTCGAGTGGGTTAGCTTGAGCTTTTAAATGAATGGCGGATTGGATATGTCTAATCCTATCCGCGAATGTTTCAGGAGACTCAGTGGGCAAGGACTGAATATTAGTCATCTGTTGTAAGAGGACTAAGGGTGTTTTTTCCTTACGAAATCGGGCTAGAAGTCGCTCTGAAATTAGAGGATACGTTATAGTTGTACCCTGGCGTTGTAATTCCGCTTTCTGGGTGTCGTAAAAGATTTTTGCAGACCCTGAGAGTCTAAGTGCTAATATTTCTAATTTGGCAGCGTCGTCCCAGCCAGAAAGACTAGCACAATGGCTAATTTGGTCTAGGAAATCGGACACTTTGGCTGAATTTTCGCCATCGAAGGTAGGTAAGCTATTAATTAATTGTAAATTTCTTAAAGAACTAGCTGGTTGATTGCTGGGGGTGGGAGGATTGGCTAATTGTTGCTGAGCAAGTAAATATTCTACAGCAGCGTCGATTTTCATGTTTTGTCCGTTAATTTTATACATTTTGGAAATACAAATTCACACGGGATAAGGGTGCAAATACAAAAATTTAAAAATGAAATTCAATAAAAATTCAATTATGGGAAATATTTAGATACTTCCGCTGAGAAACTAATTTAAAAGTTAATAAAATTATCTGATGGATAATTAGTTTAATTATTAAATTGGAAATTTTACGTACTTGTAAATTTGTGGATTCTTGTTGAAAATATCCCAAACAGCTGGCACCAATGTAATGTAATGGTGTGGAGTTTGTATTTGTAGTAGTGGTAGTGTGTAGCACGAGCGTTTTAGTGAAAAGGGCTTATAAGTTTGTAATTTTAAAAGAGAATGAAGTTTAGTAATAATTGAGAAGTCACCACTGTTTTATATAATAATATAATCTTTCAAATAATAACTACAAGTTAATTGATTATTATAAGCTTATTTAAATATATTGTGAAACTGGCACTGATGTTTTCACTTTGGTAGCTAGAACGAGTCTCTTTAGTAAATTTAAGTATTTTACAATATCACACTATTATGTTTAAGAAATTAAGTATTTATCAAGATTAATGCAAAACTGGCACAGATATTTAGAGAGCAATTCCTGAAGTGTCCTGTTTGAAGGTTGATGTGAGACTCTATTCTTTGGAATTGCTCTCTCTCTCTCGCGGGGGAATTTTCTTACAAAGGTTTGGCCTAACGGAATTTAGTGTCTTTGTTTTCTTAATAGCAATGACAGATTTAATATACCTGGTTCTAAAATACACACTTTCTGAAGGTAAATTCACAGCACTAAAATAATTATAAAATATTAACAAAAATACAATTTTGGATACTATAAAATATTCAGAAACTTTAAACTATTATTTTTCGATTTTGTCCTTCCACTACACTGCCATACACATCAAACTCAGGTCATACTTGTTCAATTTTCTCCTTTTTGTTTGGGAACTCCAACTAAGAAGAGTTTGTAAACATTTTGCAATTTGAAATAAAATTTATTAAATTGTATTATTTACAGTAAGAGAAAGTCGTATGAGTGTTTCACACGAAATTATTATTATTTTTTTCTTAGAGAGATATTTCATAAATACTTCAGACATGGTTAAAAAAATGAAACTAATTCTGCTAATGACCTTAGATAAATAATAGAGAACTGAAGGCAAGGTTTCTTTTATGAGGTGGTGTGAACGTAGTAAATGATGAATGGATAATATGCAATATCTGGTGTTATGATATTGAAACTGCACAACAATATGAAAAGATTATCATAGATTAAAAAGTTTTGTTATAGAAAATTTCATACAATCTTGAAATTGGTAACAATATCTTATTTTTTTCATGGTCTTACTTACACACATATATGTAAACAGTTAGTGAATGGCATTTCACGATTTTTCTAGAAATCTCTTTTTTTTGTTATATACGTATGTGGATATTTTGACGAAAGTGTTCGAAAACATATAATGATTAATGTTTTCTTTCTGAAATGTTAATTCCCAAAATTCTCAAGCTTATAAACGAAGACAAGGACTCCTATGTTTTTTGAAATAATTCTAGTAATCATGAATTTGCTTTAGAAATAATTCAAGTTGTTTTCGTTCACTTTATTATTTCTGTTTTTGACAAATGCTTTATATACTAGGAAAAGGTGAAATGTTCTCGGCCTAGCCCATAGATTATGGCACAGCTACAAATGAAATTATTGTTTTGTTTTGTTGGCACACTTGTTACAAAAGTGAATATCAAATACTGAATTTGATCAGACAAATGGTTTGATTTATACGGCTGTTTAAAGTAAGCGTGTTTTGTGTGTTTTTACAAAATGAATAAACTTGAATACCATTCTATATCATAAAATTCTTCGTTTTGGATGGTTTAACGCTGACAGAAATTCATTCAAAGTTGGTGAAAGTGTATAAGGACTCTGAACCTTCGTTATCAACAGTAAAAAAATGGGTATCCGAGTTTCAGCGTGGTCGTAAATCGATTGAAGATGATCCACATTGAAGGACGGCCCAAAAACTGCAATTACTGAAGAAAATATCCCGAAGATACATAATATGGTTCTAGATAATCGACGATTAAAGGTGTATGATATAGTTATGGCTGTAGGCATCTCAGAAGCTGAGATGTATGGCACATTTTACACGAAGAATTCAGTGTGGTTCTAGATAATCGACGATTAAAGGTGTATGATATAGTTATGGCTGTAGGCATTTCAGAAGCTGAGATGTACGGCACATTTTACACGAAGAATTCAGTGTGAGAAAGCTTTGTGCAAGTTGAGTGCCGCATAGGTTAAATGCTGATCACAAACAAATGAGGAATCTAGTTTTGTCAGCAATGTTGGTGCCATTTTAAGAAGAATCCAACCGAGTTTCTGTACCGATTTGTTGCGATGGATGAAATGTGTGGGTTTAACCACTTTATACCTGAGTCAAAATAACTGTCCAAGTAGTGGATAGAAGCCGGTGGCTCTACACCGAAGAAAGCAAAGACAATTGCATCGGCTGAAAAGTTTATGGCTAATTTTTTTGGGGGGATTCCAAAGAGATTCTTTTAATTGACTATCTGGCAAAGGGTCAAACAATCAATGGGGAATACTATGCACATCTTTTTTGGCCAGCTAGATGAAAAAATTAGAGTGAAAAGGCCTGGTTTACAAAAGCAAAATATCCTCTTTCACCAGGACAATGCACCCATCCACAAATGTGCTTTGTCAATGGAAAAATTGAGGTATTTGAAATATGAATTGTTGGAACATCCTTCCTATTCGCCAGATTTGGCTCCCTCTGATTTTTATCTATTCTCGAACCTTAAGAAATTTGTGGCTGGAAAACGTTTTTGGGTCAAATGAAGAGGTAAATGGATTTTTGAAGACTTTCCAAAATCGCATTTCAGAGACGGAATCTAATTATTGGAGAAACGTTGGACAAAGTGTATTGAACTAAAGGGAGACTACATTGAGAAATACGGACCTACAGTTTTAAAGGAAATCTAAAGGAAGTACTGCTATAAATTTTTTTTTTTTGATGAGCATTGAGCAAAATATAGAACGTTTTTGCAGAGACCTTAAAAAATTTTGATTTCAAAGGCTGCTGCAGATCTTAAGAGAACTTTTCAAAATGTTATATAAAATTGGATGATGTATAGAAAACTTCAAAAATTGTATAATAATTTCTGCGTGTATTTTTTTCACATGTCAATACAACAATTTTGAAAGTAATAAAATCGCTATTAAGTCTAATAAATAATCATTAGAAATAATTGGGAGTGGATTCGCGAAACCTTAGAATTTACAGCCGTGAAGCATTAAGGTTCGCGTTGAGAGAGACGTAGCTAAATACCTACATCCTGTTAACTAATTCTTTTGTTCGTGAAATAAATCTGGAAAGTAAACAACTGATTTAAAAAAAAAAAATATTTGAAATTTGTGTGAACCAACTGGCATTTTGACTTTATTTTTTTTTTTACTTTTTCCACAATGACTAACTAAAAATATGTTTTAAGAAAGATCAAAACTGAGTGAATAACCTTTGGTTATGATGGATAATACATCCGGTACATATAAACAAAAAGAAACAATAAAAAAATTGGAATTATGAACAATTATTATTACGTGGATTTGTTTTTTGGATTCAAGTGATTCACAACAATAAATCAATGACGTTATGAAAGCAATGACGTAATTTTCTTTTATTACATTTCTTCAAACTTAAGGGGAACAACCCCAAATTTTGCATTCATTCCCATGTGAAAATATTAAATGAGGGTACTGCAAAATACAAATAATAATAATAATAATAATAATAATAATAATAATAATATATAATAATAATAATAATAATAATAATAATAATAAAATTTATAAATTCATTCCCCATCACTACAGCATCACCGTATCTGAGATGAAGATTTTGGTCGT
Source organism: Triatoma infestans (assembly GCA_011037195.1). Classification (NCBI taxonomy): domain Eukaryota; kingdom Metazoa; phylum Arthropoda; class Insecta; order Hemiptera; family Reduviidae; genus Triatoma; species Triatoma infestans. Next base: position 5,771 of record JAAEAF010014100.1, read on the forward strand.
GAAAATTAGAATGTTTTTTATTTTCTATTATTCGCGATTATCTGGAAAATGGCTCCAACGATTTTCTTTCAACTTTCCATATTACTCACATAAATAATTACCTATCACTTTTATTTGAGTCATTTTTCTCAGAAAAACTGTTTTTTTTTTTTTTTGCTGTTCTCAGAATTTTCACGAAAAGTGTTCCATTTATCTGTTACTGCAGAAATACAAAACTATCATTTCTATTTTAACGTTTTACCGGAAACAAAATTTGATATTAGAGAATTTTCTCAGAGATATGTGAGTTATGTTTAAATTTCAACCTTGATGAACGCTGTGAAAAAAAAAAAAATCAGTGTTTACTGATTCCAGCCTTTGGGGTGGGAAGGAGGAGGGCACCGCTTAGGCGACACTGATAATCGAATCGTGAGAACACCGGTGACCGCTAGTCCCCAACGTTTTGCATTGTGTTAATGGTTAAAACAAAAAGACATTAAAGGATAACGTCAAGAACTGCAGCCACAAATAGAAGGAAAGAAAACGTTATGTCTTATGTGTGTACGTGCCATGTTAAATGTTAAGGTCAGAGCACAGGGTGTTTTTTATATCTGTAATATATATATATATATAAATATAAAGCCAGTACTGTTATTGTAGAAAGTAAAATAAATATATTATTAACCGTTTTCTAAATTAATAAACAATTTATTGCTAGTATTGTGTATACTAATCTACATATGAGCCACAAGTTTTGTTAAAAAATGAAACTGAATTTGGCAGAATCAATCTAAATTAAATGTTTTACTAACACACATTTTTATGTATTTAATTACCCTTACCACTGTACAATGTTAATCTGTCCTAACATAGATTTAGATTAGATTCTATGGGGGGTTGGCTCTCCAGCCTACGCCACCGCGACCCCTTTGGGTCTATTGTGGCACCCCATAAGTTGGAATCCCCTCTCCGGTCCTGCCCTTTGTCTGAACTTTGGAATCCGGGGAAGCTCTTAGATGGTCGGTTAAGACCACCCCTAATCAGAGCAATTTTTCAAGTCCTGTCTGCTTTATTAGACTTAATATTCCCGAGAGAGGCTTGCAGGCGTCAGCTTCTCCACTCCAAAGAGCGAAACCTCAGCCATACAGCTCTCGCCCTGACACAAGACGTGCAGTGCTGTTTCTCCTTCTTACTGACATAACCTAAACAGTCTGTCCGTTGTCAAGCCCATGCGGTGCATGTGCTTATTAAATCCACAATGGCCAGTGAGGAGGCCAACTGCCATCTTTATGCCCCCCTCCTACCGGCCAAGTTGGAGTAATTCTGCAATTAGCCTGGTCGAGAAGCTATGAGTGAACGTTTTCGCCTGTCGTTGGCCTGGGGTTCTAAATAGTATTATGCAGGCAGTTAGTAAAAGTAATTATAATGCAGTAGTAAGTATAATGCAGTTCAGTAGAGAATGCCAATAACATTGAACTAGCAATGTTTTGAAATTTAACGTCGACTTCTTCAGATATTCCACGAAGTGAATTCTGGGTAGTATCTAAAAACAACGGAAGGAAATTCCTTGCTAAGGAAATGAAGATCAGCTAGGAATTTCGAGAGTGAAGAAGCGTAGAGGTGAGGGAGATAATGGAGGTGAAAGGAAATGTGTTGATGTGTAGCGAGGAGAAGAGATTGAGTTAGTTTGGGCATGCATTTAGTGAACAGATAGTGAAGCGAGCGATAAAATGATGACAGGTGGAGTGGCAGAAGGACAGATGCAAAAATGGAGAGATTTGTTAAACGAGAATCTAAATGGAAACGGCCTACGAGAAGAGGATGCAAGTGACAGAGAGAGAGAGAGAGAGAGAGAGGTGAACAAAAAATCGAATGAGGAAAATCTCAGCTTCAAAACATTTCAAATAAAAGTGATAGGTATTTATAAATTTAGATAATATACGAAGTTTAAAGAAAACCGTTGGAGCTGACAAATCACGAAAACTTAAAGAAAAAAAATAGGTTCAGTACTTCTTGGTTGATACATTTTACCCAAACCTTCGTGTTAGATGTGGTAATGGTACATAATCAGAATACAAGGACTGGAGCTTCCTACGATTGAGAGATTTGGTTACGTTAACGATACGATACGATTGAGACGCACATCATTCGATAAAATCTTTTCTTTTTCCATGCTCAGAGGAATTGACGTCTTCCCTCCCTCTGATATAATTTTGGAAACAAACATTTAGTAAATAATTATATGTTTGAACTAAATTTCCCAATTATAATTTTCTAAATTACAGTAAGATAAAGTCGTGTGGATGTTTCACAACAGATATATTTATATAATTTTTCAATTTTTGATTAGAGTAATGTTTACAGATTAAAGTGTTGAAAAATTAAATCCTTAAGCAAGTGTACCTAAGTTGAATTATCATCTTACGAAAGATGGCAATAAACGTTAGCATACAATCTATGTTAGAAAATACACAATTTGATTTTGAGACCAATATCGTTGAATTAAAAAAAAAAAAAATGATTTAATTGTAGTACAATTTAGTTATTATGTAACTGACCGCAGATTGATATTATTACTATCAGAACTTAGGTCAGTAGGGTGTGATTTACAGGTCGTATAACCGGTTGCAAGCAACATCTGTGCCAAACCTCAATGTTGTTCATATTAAGAAATATTTACTTATTGAATTTTATCATAAATATTATGTGGTGGACAATTTAACATAATAAATATATAATTAGACAATTGATATTTTTTTATATTTTAAAGTTATTAAGTTGTGACTTTGCTTTTCGTTAAAAGAGCGTTTGATAGGTAATCTTTTGTATTTAAAGTACAGAATGTTGATAACAATTTAAATTACTAGATACTGTTTTTTTCCTTAGTAACAGTAATGGCCAATTAAAGATATTCCTAGGCAATTAGATGTTAAATCTCAGCTATAAAATATATGCATATAACAGGGTGTCCCATTTAAACGAGGCACTTTTGAAATAACTTTTAAACGAAGGAAGATATCAAAAAAGTGAACATAACGTTTGTTGAAGTATTTGCGCTCTAGTTTATGATGGTGTTAATGTTATTTGATTTTATTGCCGCCTTACATCTGAAATCGATGATTGAAAGTGGCGATTTTCTTTCCACCCCCTCCCCCATTTTTACTACTGTATTGAAAACTACTAAAAAAATGAAGAATAATGCCGTTAATTTCACTTCAATATTTCAAATCGTTGCCGAGAAATTATTCAATCATAAAGATTAAATTTTCGTCGTTTTTTCCCTATGTATCTGTTAAATAAACTAAAATTAAAAGCGGATTTTCTTATTAATTTCTAATAAATAAGAGAGTTCAAATGCTGACAACACTTAAAACCTATTTTAGAACCATTAGGGTACTTCAAAAACAGGTAAAACATCATTAAAACAAAACAATATTCCACTTTATTTACAAAAATCTATAAAAAAATATTTCCTATTTGTTCAAAATGACCTCCTCGGCTTAAACGGCATAAGCGCAGTCGCTGCCCAACATATGAAGTTGCTAATCGTATCATGTCAGCCGGAATTGCTAAGAAGGTTAGGATTAAGTCTTCTCTAAGGGCTTGTGGAGTTGTTGGTTCCTTGGCATAAATTTTTTCTTTGAGATATTCCCAAAGCGGCTACTGAACATCTCATTCACTTTACTTCTCGCCAGATCGCCAGATTTAACCCCTCTTGAATTTTTTTTGGGGGGGGATATCTCAAAGAAACAATTTATGTCAGGGAACCAACAACTTCAGAAGTACTTAGAGAAGACTTAATCCAAACCTGCTTAGCAATTCCGGCAGACATGATACGGTTAGCAACTTCATCTGTTGGGCAGCGACTGCACTTATGCCGGTTAAGCCGAGAAGGTCATTTTGAATAAATAGGAAATATTTTTTATATAGATTTTTTGTTAATAAACTGGATATTGTTTTGTTTTAATAATGTTTTACCTGATTTTTAAGTCCCTAATAGTTCTAAAATAAGTTTTAAGTGTTTTCGGCATTTCAATGCTTTTTTTTTATCAGAAATTAATAAGAAAATCCGCTTTTAATTTTAGTTTATTAAACAGAGAAATAGGAAAAAAAACGACGAAAATTTAATCTTTAAGGTTGGATATCATGGCAACGGTTTGAAATATTGAAGTGAAATTAACGGCATTATTTTTCATTTTTTTAGTAGTTTTCAATACAATAGTAAAAATTGGTGGTAAAACGGAAATCGCAACTTTCAATCACCGATTTCAGGCGTAAGGCGGCAATAAAATCAAATAACATTAATACCATCATAAAATAGAGCGCAAATACTTCAACAAACGTTATGTTAATTTTCTTGATATCTTCCTTCGTTTAAAAGTTATTTCAAAAGTGGCCCGTTTAAATGGGACACCCTGTATAAGCACCCCATTAGATCAATGTATTCCTTAAATATTTTTCCATGATCAACCCAAATGGGAATAAATGCCATTTCTTATCCTGCAGCTAAACAAACACTGATGCCATAGTCTCCAAGAATAGGAACTGTTTTTTAAAATTGATAATAAAGTTGAGGTTTAAAAACAGTTTTTTTTCAGAAGTATTTTCGAATATTTGTTTATTGAACATTTTCGACTGTGCGGTTATAACATCAATAATACGTTCTCCAGCTGTGTACCTAATATAAAACCTGAACCTTTACAACCAATTCTAATGTATTTATTCAAAATTTCAATATTAATTTTATTTATATAAAAAATTAAAAAAAATTCCTAATTCATTTGTCACGCATTGTCACAGTATGATCTTAAATATATTCAGTAATTCATCATCGGATATCACGAAAACTAAACAATATATAAATACTTTATATAATATTGACCTTTAAATGCAGACACGCAAGAAAGATCTAAAGGATACACATGGGGAAGCAAAACCATTTGCTTTCAAAAAGAGGATGCATGTAGCACTTTTATAATCTAACCGATAGGATAAAAAATTATTTTTTTTTTAACGTTAGGTTATGTCGTGAAAAGTCGTAAGTGATGAGTAATAGATATATGTGTTCACGAAATTCTCAAGGGGAATAAAATTCTACAATATTTTCTATGTCTAATTTGATGGATGCCAGAAATATTGTTTTATTTGAAAAAAATATTATTTCAAGAATATCCTAACATTCGCTGGCAAAAAGGGTACAACCAGGTAGAAGACAACAGTTACAGAAAGAGTTTAAAGGACCTGGTTAGCTTTGTCTTTTAGAGATCATAGAACTTTGGTAGCTTTGTCTTTTTACCCCTTCTCACAGGGGAAGTTTGGTACTAACAAGAGAAGGCATTCTTTCAAGACAGTCTGAACTGGACATTCTACCAGTAAACATCAGTTCCAGTTTAAGCATTAACCTTAAGTAAAATCAATCTAATTACTTCAGTAATCAATCTAACAATGTATTAATAAGTTTATATTAATAACTTGTAGTTATTATTTTAATAGAATATATTTATTGTTAGCAGTGGTGACTACTTTCTTATTTCTGATACTTCTGTCTCTTAAAACATACATACACACAAGCCCTTTGCAAAACCGCTCAAGCCACAAGCTACCACAACACATCACACCAATTACATTTCACTAAGAAAATAAAGGCGATGTTTATAACTGAAAATTTATTAAATTTCTGGAAATCTTAAATTAAAACAACAATATCCATGTCAGTGAGTTGCTTGTTCAGGCTCAGGCTTAACGTCTAACTTCCAAATTAGGAGTCATAAGACCTGGGTACACAAGTACTTATTTTACTATTAACATTTTTTTTTAAACTAATATAAATTTAGTTCTACCCAGTATCCGAACTGGGAACCTTCCAGTTATAAATCCATGCTCATAACCATAACACCAAACTTGTCCTTTCAAAAAAAAAAAACAAAAATGGGTAAAGTAAATTCTTCTGCAAAATTGTGGATTAATTGAAAAAGTGGAGGTACAGATGGTGAGAGGTAGTGTTTGCCTGGGGTACGCTAAACCCTGGAGGTAGTTGCACAAATCCATGCACATCTTAAGTGTCACTGTTTGAGAATAGCCGCTGCAAAGATCCCTAAAGAAGTGCTTTTAGTCCATTTTCCTCACTGGGGTAATAAAATAGAAACTAACAGTTGGACGGACATATTACAGGACATAAACACATTAGAAGTTTAACAGCGCTAACATATATATATACTTTCTCGTATTATTATCAGCACGAAACTCATCAAAATAATTTCACAGATATTACATCCATCAACTGCCCGGCGGCATACTAACACTAACATCTAAATCTTACATGGTAATGTAATAATGCATTATGTACAGTTAAAAGAGATATGAAACTTATATAAGAAGCGCTCATAAAGTATCCCACTAAATGCAACAAAGTTATTATTTGAGGGGAGGGAGGACTATAAAGTAATAAACTTTGTTAATTGATTATTTTATTATATTTGTAATAATGTAAATTATTCTAATTGAGATTATATAAATCCGGCAACAAATAATTGAATTAAATTTTTGGCAACTTTTGGTAACTGTTGTTATTATGGAGAAAATAGCAAAAACTGAAAAAACAGTTCATTAAATACATACTTCCGGTTTACAAATTTTCTTGAAACTCGGAATTTTGGCCATATATTTATTTTTATAATTAATTTTGTTTAGGGAAGGGAATAGCTGGACAAAATCCCTTCTGTTTAGGGAAGGTTAGCATACTGGACTCCCACGCGGAGGACCCGGGTCCGAGTCAATCTATGCTGTCCTTAAATTGTTTCTTCCTAGGAGCCTCTACAGCTCACTGTCCGATGATGGACAATGTTGTCTGTAACGTGAGAACCCTGTTCGGAGATTGGCATTGCACTGAGAAGGATTTGGACGCCAATAACCATTAGATGTTGACGCGCCTTAAATTGAATAATAAAAAAAAAAATTTGTCTAAATGGTAGTATTAAATGTTTGTCTAAATTACTAAGATAGCACTTTAGAGTAAACATAACCGCACCCCTCCCCAAAAATCCCCCTTAAATGACTTTACCAGGAGAAATGTTACAAATAAAAGTTGTAGCTCTTTATATGTATAGTTTACATTCCAAGTTTAAAGAAAATCGTTGGAGCCGTTTTGACGGAAAATAGCAGAAAACTGAAAAATACTTTTCAGTAAAAAAAAAACGCACTTCCGGATATCCGATATTATTCAAACTTGGAATTTTAACAACATATTTAATTATAATTAATATTATTTAGATGATGAATTATATAGAAAACTGAAATAGCACTTTACAGGAAAACCTAACCCCTTCCAATTCCCGATAAGTACCCTTAAATGCATTCATTTTCCCAGAGATATGTTTCGAATAAAAATTGTAGATCTTTGTATGTGTAGTTGATATATCAAGTTTAAAGAAAATCTTTGGAGCTATTTTTGAGGAAATTGCCAAAAAAGTGAAGAAAAAAAAAACATTCAGTAAAATGGTATTTCCGGTTGAAGAATTTTGACAGATATGCTACTCGGTCGGATTCCATGGTAATATCCAAGATGGAATATCAAGCTTGAACTTTCTGCAATTTTTGTTTTGTTTTTGAGCTATGATGTTCACATACACGAAGACAAACACATACACAGACATTTGCGAGAAACACCCTTTTTTTTGGACTTAGAGGATCTCGAAATGGATATTTCCGGTGAAATCGCGATATAGAAAATTTGACACGATTACAATACTTCCTCTTACTTAGGAATAAGCGAAAGTAAAAATACAAAAAAAAAACCGTCAATCTAAAGACGTTAACATCGCAGGGATAAAATTTTGTTAGGTTTCAAAACACGGTTACAACAATTTTCTTTAAACTTGTGCACACTGCAAATCCTATTAACTTTTAATTGTAAAATAAACCGTTAGCTTTAATTTTTCCTTATTTTGTAGTAAATTTGGAGGTTATAGAAATGTTTTCTGGTTTGTCAATAAATTATATTTTAATTCAAGAAGAAAATTTTCGTTATTTTTTTTAATGATCTTCATTTGCAATAAATGTTTATTCTATTTAATATATTGAATAGAGAATATTGTGATTACCATAAACGCACCCTCTCGTGGTAAAATATTTTATATTAAATTCAATATATTTATTTATTTCTTATTGCATAAACTGTAAACTAATAAAATATATATAAAACTAGATTGTTGATCAATTCTTGCGTAAATATTTGAAAGTATTTCCTATAAAATTTAAAAAAAAAAAAAAAAAAACGTAAAAAAAAAGGTTATTCAAGACAGGAAGAAAGGAAGTACCAGGAATACCAACTAAGGCCGAACATTGGTGGGCGTCCCCCCTCTCCATATGACCTTCTACCAATTTTCACAGTTCAAGGTCTTTTACTAACTATAACACCGAATTAAATGCTCTTAGTTTTTAGCCCTTGATCTTTCTCAATCTGCAACTTTTTATATTTTTCTCTCACTCTATCTCTCTCGCCTTTCAAATAGAGTCTATTGAAATAGTTCTCACTTTATAAATATCATTTATTGAATAATTTAATATGATAATAAGATTTTTTTAATATTCAAACAACGTCACTCGCTTATGTTTCAAATTTATCTACCACACATTTACCTTGAAAATCATTATCATTTTTAATTTATTCCTCTAATACTATATTTTTTATTTTAGTACATCTGTTTTTCCAAAAATAATCGGATAAAGAGAGAGAGAGAGAGGGGTAACTTACCTGTTTAGTTATCGTAATACGTATATCATAGAACTAGTTGAATTAGTTACCATCCTTGTAGTTACTATTTGGATGTAGTTACTTTGTAATCGACAGGTTATTGCAGCCCTAATAAAACTTCAAAAACCTAAACATTTCAAATGTTATGTCACAAATTCTTCAGAAATCCCTGAAACCATTTTTCTGGAAAAAAACAACCTAACTACTAACACCTAACTAACTAACTACCTAAAAAACTACCTAACTACTAACATCTAACTACTAACTACCTAAAAAAACTACCTAACTACTAACTACCTAAAAAACTAGCTAACTACTAACATCTAACTACCTAAAAAACTACCTAACTACGTAACTACTAACACCTAACTACTAACTACCTAAAAAACTACCTAACTACTAACTACCTAAAAAAAATACCTAACTACCTAAAAAACTACCTAACTACTAACACCTAACTTCCTAAAAAACTACCTAACTACTAACACCTAACTATAACTACCTAAAAAACTACCTAACTATTAACACCTAACTACTAACACCTAACTACTAACTCCCTAAAAAACTACCTAACTACGTAACTACTAACACCTAACTACTTACTACCTAAAAACTACCTAACTTCTAACTACCTAAAAAACTACTTAACTACTAACACCTGACTACTAACTACCTAAAAAACTACCTAACTACTAACACCTAACTACTAACTACCTAAAAACTACCTAACTACTAACACCTAACTACTAACTACCTAACTACTAATACCTAACTACTAACTACCTAAAAAACTACCCAACTACTAACACCTAACTACTAACTTCCTAACTACTAACACCTAACTACTTACTACCTAAAAAACTACCTACTCAATAAAGTCACACTTCCGGTTAAGCGATTATCTTCAAATTTTGGAATTCTAGCAACACTTTTCAATGTATTCTAAATATTATAAAGGCGGTAGAACCATACTTTGTATTGAAGTGGTACTTTACAGGTAAACCTTAAGATCATTATTCCCTCAGAACTCCCAAAAGAATCAATTTTAATGGAAAAATGTTACAAATAAAAGTGATAGGTATGGAGATAGTATATACGAGCTTAGGAAGAAAATCGTTAGAGACAATGTCGAGAAAGTCGTACTTACTATTTAGTAGTAAGACGCATTTCCGGTTTATAGATTTTCACCAAACCTTGTTGTCTGTCACGTGCTATGCCATTACCTAAACGAAATATCAAGTTTTCTGCAATTTTTCGTTTGTGAGATATTTTGTTCTCTCTCTCTCTCTCTCTCTTACACACACACACACACACACACACACCACTCACATACCATTAAAACAATTTCTACTTTCTCTAACTCCTAGTAAGAGGAAGTATTGTAATCTGGCCAAATTTTCGTTATCGAGTTTTCACCGGATAAATCCGTTTTGAGGGCATCTCAGTCCAAAAAAAAGATTTTTAAAAAATGGTCTGTGTATGTGAACAGTATACCTCAAAAACGAGAAATTTTAAAAAGTTCTAACTTGATATTCCGTTTTGGTAACACCATGAGATCCGACAGTAGGTCATCTGTCGTATAATTCCTTAACCGAAAGTACCATTTTACTGAATTTTTTTTTTTTACTTTATTGCGATTTTTTCAAAACTAGCTCTGATTATTTTCTTTCAACTTGTTGTGTCAATTACCAATATAAAGATCTACAATTTTTATTTGAAATATTTCTCTGGAAAAATTCATTTAAGGGAGACTTTTCGGGAAGAAGTGGGGTTAGGTCTTCTTTTAAAGTGCTATTTGTGCTAATTCTATCATCTAAATAATATTTAATATGTTGCGATTCCGAGTTGATGAAAATTTTGATGAAAAACCGGAAGTGCGTTTTTACTGAAAAGTATTTTTCAGTTTTCTGTTACTTTCTCTAAAGCGGCTCCAACAATTTTGTTAAACGAATTATGTGAATTACACATTTAAAGAGCTACAACTTTTATTTGAAACGTTTTTCCTGGTAAAGTCATTTACTAAAGTCCAGGCTTTTGGGTGAGGGATGGAGGAATGTTTTTTTCTTAAGTTCTATCATAGTTGATTATACAATTGTACCAACCAAACAGGAGTAATTAGGATATTAATAGATGGCCAAAATTCGGAATTCCAAGATAATTAGTAAACCGGAAGTGCGCTTTTACCGATCAGTTTTTTTTCGACGAACCCCGACGAATTTCATTAAATTTGTTACACTAACTATAAAATATGTCAATTACAATTTTGTAAAAGATAACTAGAGTAAGAGAAAGTTGTGTGAGTGTATCATACCAGATTTTTTTTTTCACACTCAGAGAATCCAAAACATGTAACTTCAAGTGAAACCTCAAATTCGACAATTTGACACGATCACAATACTTCCTCTTAAGAGAAAGTAAGTACCACTCTAACCTAGTATGAAACATTCAGACGAGATCCTCTTACTGCAGTTAATGTTGACAAAATTTTCTGTCATTTTGAAAACTTATAATCATTGACTAAATGAAAACTCAGTCCGAATTGTTTGACACAATTTCTGAATAACTTTCTTTTACTTCTTATTTCTTAAAACAATCTATGTAAATCTTTATTTATTTTTTTTCTTATATAAATATTGAATCTATTATATTAATTTATAATATAAATTTAGAAACGAATTAATATATTTAAATGATAATAACAATTACATAAGAACGTCTTTATAACCAAACATTAATAATAATATGTTTATATAATGGGAATGTTCGGTCAGTTAATAATTCCACAGTTTTGTGTTTAGGTGGTCCATTATTATCTCACTGCCACTATGTTCCTTGTCTAAAGCCTTTATTGTCTTTATTTCAAAAAAAATTCTGTTACATTTGTTAACCAAAATATATTTGCAAAGCTTCTCGAACAACAGTAGGTATTAATTTATAAAGCAATACTGATACTGATCAGGAAGTTTCACTCGAACAACTTACCAGCTTTCAGTTATTAAAAACTACCGTCCCTAACTATCCCAACTTTATTTCCAAAGTAATCTAGAGATTCTTAATAAATAACTTCCTATTTTGAAAGACACTTTCTTAAAAAGATGCATGCATTATCGAATTTACCGTTTCAAAATGCTTCTTTTACAAATTTATTCACCGGATGATCCATGTAGATGATAATAACTGGTAAAATAAATAATTTTTTTACCATGTTAAAATTCACGTAATCTTGGATTTAGGTATTCTATCAATGATTTTTTTAAAGTAAATTTTAATAATCTTTCTCATATAAGATTAAAAATAAATAAATAAATAAATAAATAAATAAAACGCCCAGTAAATTAAAAGTTTGATAGTCGTTTTTTTATCTTATCTATAATTACAAAAAAAAGAAAAAAAATATGAAGGTGACATGTTAATGGCCTTCACCTTTCGCAATATAATCTGTACCAGTATAATAAGACAAAACTTCCTAGTAAGTTACAATTACATATTGGTCATTATATAACGACTGTGCACATAAAAATCGATATTTAAATCATTTATTTACATATTTATATATATGTGAGGCGTAATAATAATTCGAAACATAGATATTAAGTTAATTTTTAGCGTAAAAAATGGGAATTATATTAATCAATGACGCTGTATGGTTCATTTCAGCAATTTATTCTCAGTAATTATTGTACAATTTTTTTAGATCATTGTATATGTTAAGGAATAATAGTTTGTTTCCAATATTTGTCAGTCTTAACGCAAATTATTATCTTATTACCTCCCCCCTCCAAATATCGCTCTTAGCAGCCTTCCCCAGCAGTCTACCAGTATGACTAGATATCTTTAGATATCTTTAATGTCCAAACTAACCCAAGCATTCCCTTGAGTGTTGAGGACCCCCGTATTAGTTAGAGAAAACGGCGACATTGATCTACTTAGTGGTACACAGTTTTCCTGACTCCGTCATCAACATTCTGACACGAAGGAGGAGTATAACTGCCTATTTGGTGTAAATGACTGGCTACTCAAGAGTGTCCAGTCAGGGAGAGAAGGTACTTCATGTCCCCCCTGTCTTATACCTTTTATTGGGGTCGGAGCTGGGGTCTATAGGGGCAGGCCTAAAGTGAAGATTAATGCCAGCCTAGGGAAGTACGCCACAGTCTTTCAGGCTGAAATTGTGGCGCTACAGCTCTGCGCTAAGGAGATTATAAGGCAAGGTTTGCAGGGTAGGAGAGTGGCCATATCCTCCGTTAGTCAGGCAGCCTTGAAGGCACTTTCTTCACACCAAATAATCTCACGACTGGTGTAGGATAGCCTAACGCCCTAACCGAGGTGGGCTGGAACAAGCTGAACTTGCCTAGGTACCGGGACATGCGGGGTTCCTGCCCTCGGGAGGGAGGGTTCGAAGAATACCTTTATAGGCCCCGAACCCTTCTGCAGGTTGTCCAGGAGCCTAATTTAAACTTCTATCAAGGGTTGGACAGAAGTACAGTGTCTGCATTGGTGGGAGAGTACATCAAGACTGAGGCAGGCAAAAAAACTCTATATTAAGTGAAATTTGCCTAAAATTACCAGGGATCTATTGAGTCATAGCCGAAGGGGTATAAGGCTAATAGTGGGTCTACTAATAGGGCATTGTAGGCTGAATAGGCACATGCTGCACTTTTTACTTGCGGATAACGCGTTATGCCGATTCTGCAAGACTAAGGAGGAAACCCAGGCGCACATCCTTTGTGAGTGTGCCGGCCTGGCGAGGACAAGGTTTTTTTCAACTGAGGACAAGCAATCCCGAGGCCATGAGCTTCATGACGGAGCCGCTCTCAGCTTTGCTAGGCCTAATTAAGAGGGCGAAGCTGAGGGATATACTATAATTTTAAGGGATCCACAATAGACCTCCTATTGTAAGTCGCCGTGGAATGAGGCTCGCTCTCCCCGTTCGAATCTAATCTAATCTATACCTTTTATAATTCTCTTAGCCTCTCTTAGACAAATTTCCATGTGTGTCCAATTCCCTAGTCCTCCATTGTTTGACTTCCCTGTTGCAAAATTGCTTGGTGACGGCTTCTGCCGGCTCGGGGCCACAAAACTATAATGAAGATTCCACTTTAACCAAATCGTTCGCCCTTTCATTGCTCTTTGTACCTGCATGTCCGGATACCCAGAAGAGCGAGGGGCATCTTCTCTTACATTCAGCCATTAATTTAAAGCTACAGCATAACTTATTTAAGCCGCCTTTGTTGGAACTTGACTATCCGAAAATATCCTCCCTGCCACTTTTCCACCTACAGCAGCATTCAGTGACACCAATGATCTCAACTAGGAAAACTGTGGCCAAAACCCGTGAAGCTACAGATCTTCCTTTGTTCAGCTCTGTATCCAACCAGTCTCCTTCGAAGTAGGTTTATTTCAATGTTTCTTTTCGTTAAATTGTTCTTGTAAATTTCCTAGAAAATGTTAAAAATGAAAATGATAGGGATTTATTTGTAGTCTGTGTATATGTGTGTGTGATGTTCAAAGAAAATCTTTGTTGCTGGTTGTGAGAAAATCGCGATTCCGTTTGTTGGATTTGACAGAAACCTTCATATCACAGACGACGGTGGTACCTAGAACAGAATAGAATTAAGAAAGAGGGATTGGTTCAAATGACCTTCAATCACCGCGCAACCCAAATGGATCTATTATGAAGTCTTCCGGTTAACGTAAGCTAGCTTACTACGTGCTCAAAAGCAGGCCCTATAGCCGCCTGAGAGGGCCTCCGTTGCCGCGGGCAATTCATGACCCAGTTGGGGGGGGGGAGTCTTTCTCTTACCATGCCCTCACAATATGAAACGCAGATGATATGAAACGTCTGTTTAAGCAAAACCTGGCAATAACTACAACTGGCAACGCCCAATAATAGGCTTATGTGCTCACATATGCACAAATTCATAAGGATTGGCTCTAAAAAACATTTTGTAGTTTCAGGAGATCTTCTCAAAATATGTATTTCCGATGAAAACACAACTTTAGAAATTTAGCGACTTAACTTTTAGTAACTTAACGTTTGGAAAGGTAGCAATATTTTCTCTTGCAGCTATAAGAGAAAGTTAAAACTTTACAGTTGGTATTTCTCAGCTCTTAAAAAATTTGAGGGGGAAATGTAATCTTTATAACTAATGTAATCTTTAAATGTAATCTTTATTGGAGGTTAGAGGACATGAAAGCCTAGGCCAAGGTCTATAGTTCCGAGAGGGGGGGCAGAAGACCTCTTGACCATCAGTTTATAATTTACATAAAGAGTTGGTTGAAAATCGCACGGCGTACAAAAACTTGACCATCAATACATTGCTGTTATTCTGTATAAAATATCATTTAAACGTTAAAAGGGGTTAAAAAAGGAAATCCCACCAAAAATAGTCCCAATTACATTGATTTTGAAACAAAATAATATACGAACTAGCATACTACGATCTGGTCTCCTTCCCCCCCTCTCTATTTGTCTATATCTTGTCCTTTTTTTTTTTATGTAATCGAAGCCTTTCACCGGCCAACACTACTTGTACGAACACAGTGCTTATGTAACAGATCTATTGGACAGCTTACATATGAGTGAGTGTGGTGTGTGTGAGACTTGTGTTTATTAGGGCATTAATCACAGGGTATAGAGCATAAAGTAATGTGAGACTAGCGGACAAATAGTTTGATTATTCAAGGCCGTTTTTAAGTTTCCATACAAAGAAGGCGGTTAAAAGAACACAATCTAAACACACTCAAGCGTATTTTTTATTATTATTTTTTATTTTTATTATTATTTCCCCCCCTAATTGTTTTATTGTAAACAAAATTTTTTATTTCTTCTTTTGTAAATACGAATATATAATCATACATCACTAAACGTCTATTCAGATATTAAAAATAGGATTGTATAAATTATAAAATGCTATTAATTTTAACGAGTTTGAACTCTGCTGATATATTTTATCAATGCCTCCTCATAATAGAGTAGAAGTTAAATTTCCCGATAAAACTTTCAGATTAAACTTCACATATTGAATTATCGCCGGAAATGCGTGTTTTGTGGTTCTTTTTATTTATTTATTTAAGGGGCGTCAACATCTGTAGTCATTGGCGCCCGGACTAAATAGCACCTCATTGCAAACAACACTGTCTATCAGTGTTGCTCCTAGGGAGAAAAAAATCTAAGGGCAGCACAGCTGAACTCGAACCCGTGACCTCCGCGAGGGAGTCCAGTACGCTAACCATTTAGCTATACCCTTTCCTGTGTGGTTCTTCGAAACCAAATAATTGGTTTTTAAAAATTTTTGTATGTGACTTTATACATGTACGTAAATAACAGGATACAAAAGTGTACAAATCGCAGGAATGATGATTTTTTTCCATTTGGATGGATTTTCAAACTTTAGCGGCCATTATCAACATCAAGGCTTACAGATCGAGACCACTGATTCAGTGGTGATGAGTGGAGGTTAGAATGGAGGTTATGCTAACACTGTGTAGGACTAGAACCAAAGAGATCCTTGGTCTAGGCAGTAATCAGATTTGTCTGGGGCACGGTAGGTTCAAAAAAAAAAAAACACCTGTACAAGGTGGGTTTAATTAACTTGGAGTCTTTGTCCAGATCAGGTCAGGAGGAGAAGGGAACGACCTCTCACTTCTTCTTGTATTGAGTTACAATCGGCAGATTCCGATATGAAATCTTTGGCACACTGAGACTGGAGGAGATCTCATCGCAATAAGGACTAATGGGGACAGTTCTCAACCTCATAAAGAGGACATGAGGGGTTAGTTACAATAAGCTTGAAAAAATTGGCTGAAGTGCCTGGTTTGATGTCCTCCCACCGCCGATTCTAATCTAATCTACTTTAAAATTTATTTTTTAAGAAATTCTTGGTCTCTTAGCTTACCTCTAAATTGACCTTCCAGTATAATACATATGTAGTTCCATCAGCATCTTTATAACACCGTGGGCAACTTAATATATAGTAAAAATTCCGTTTTTCTAAGAATTTGTCAAATTAGAATCATGAAATGTTTGACATAATGGACATTTGTGAGAATAATGTTTAGCAACAGAAATATTTTAAGCAGTAAACTTTGCAATATTAGTGTTGGGGGATTATTTAATTCTATTTAACATTGACAACTTCTCTTTTACGAAACAGGAAGTAATTATCCTTTTTTAGGACTTCAAATATCGAAATTACATTACAATTATTGGCCACTCCGTTATAAAAAGAAAACAATGTTCTTAATTGTTAAAAAAAAATGGTTATTCTTGTTTATTGAAGGTTAGATTTTAGTTTACATGTTTCATGGTTAAATATATATTGCAAGAACCAACGTTGGACAGGGCTTTAAATTTTTTTTCCCTTATAATATGAAATATAGAAACCTGTTGAATGGGCGTTGCAAAAATCTAGTTTGTTTTTTTTTAACCAGAATACTATGTAAACATATTTTCCCATTCTTTTGTGGCATATTCAGGTTTTATACAAAGATTTAAGTTAGCTTTTACTTGCGTAAACTATTTCATTATGTATTTTTATACGACACGTTTGTAGAATGGACACATCGTCTTGACATTTTTGCCAATATAGAGTATAAACGAAAAAGAATCCGTTTGGTTGTGGACCAATTTTTGGACAATTACACGTTTTTATTGTTAAAGTAAAAAAAAACCATAATAATTGGCTACAAATATGTAAATATTCGATCATATGTCATGGTTGTCGTATTATATTAACGTACGAGGTATGTTTGTTTATCTTTGAATGATTACTTTCCATTATAGAATAGGTATATGCAGTTGTATATAAATGTAGTAGGCTTTTTTGGAGCTCTTTTGCAGTTCTCTCTATTTTTTTATTTTATTTAAGGCGATCAATATCTATGTCATTGGAGCCCGGAGCCTTCTCAGTGCACTGCCGGCCTCCGGACAGTGTTCTTTCGTTACAAACAACAGTGTCCATCACCGGACCAGTGAGCGTAGAGGCTCCTAGAAAGAAAAAATCTAAGGGTAGCACGGCTGGACACGAACCCGGGTCCTCCGCGTAGGAGTCCAGTACGCTAACCACTTAATTTCTTGCATAATTATGCTAATCTCTTAATTTAATAGCATAATTAATCTATTTTCCTTAGTTTCAATTTGATGTACGATTTCTAACTATAAAAACAGTTTTAGTATACAAAAGTAAACAAGCTAAAAAAACGTTAAAATTTAGTTAGTATTAATCAATATGCCCTGACCTTACTAGTTGCTTAAACTATAGAAATTATAGTTTTTTAATTTTTTGTTTTTTCATTTTCTCCTTGGCTTCCTGTCTGTGCAGATTAGCCGGATTCTGGTGGTTTTCATCGGCGTTTTAGCTGCGGCTAGACATTGTGTCTACTTGCTTTTTATTTTCATAGTGTGATGTTGTTACCTTCTAGTAAGAGGAAGTATTGTAATCGTGTCAAATTTTCGATATCGAGATTAACGGAAATATCCGTTTTGAGGTCCCTGAGTCCAAGAAAGTGATTTTTAGCAAATAGTCTGTGTGAGTGTGTGTAGGTGTATGTATGTATGTATGTATGTATTATGATTGTGAACAGCATAGCTCAAAATCGAAAAACCGTAGAAAGTTGAAACTTGATATCCGTTTAGTTAACACCATAGGATCTGACAGCACATTATCTGTCAAAATTACTCAATCGGAAGTACCACTTTACTAGTTTTTTTTTATTTACTTTTTTGCGATTTTCTCAAAAATGGCTCCAACGATTTTTTTGAAACTTAGTATATCAACTACACACACAAAGAGCTACAACTTTTATTTCAAACATTTCTCCGAAAAAATTATTTAAAGGAACTTTTGGGGGAGGAGAGTGCTTACGGCTTCCTCTGAAGTGCTTTTTCAGTTTATTAGATAAATTCTGTCATCTAAATAATATTTATTAGAATTCAATATGTTGTTCACATTCCGAGTTCGACAAAAAATCGGATGACCGGAAGTGCGTTTACTTTACTACTTTACTAAAGGATTTTTTTTTACTTTTTAGCGATTCTCTCAAATATGGCTCCGATGATTTTCTTGAAACATCCTATACAAACTGCACATACAAATATCTACAAATTTTATTTAAAACAGCTCTCTGGGAAAATTCATTTAAGGGTACTTTTAGTGGAGGGGTGGGGTTATGGTTTTCTCTAAAGTGTTATCATAGTTGATAAAGCAATTCTACCATCCAAACAAAATTAATTAGAAATAAATAGCTCGGCAAAATTCCAAGTTTCAAGAAAAATTAGTGAACCGGAAGTGCGCTTTTACTGAACAGTATTTTTAGTTTCCGCGAATTTCATTAAATTTGGTGCAGTAACTATAATATTTGTCAGTTATAATTTTGAGAAATGGATAAGAGAAAGTTGTGTGAGTGTTTCACACCAGAATTGTTTCATCTATAAAATTGAAAATAACCAAAAATAATTCGTGGTTTGGTTTCTAGTGGATGGTATGCAGATTGGCAGGTGGTATACATTTTGCATTTATGATACCTTCCATAATTTATCTCTATCCTCTTGGTGATTATTACATTCGAGGATCAGATGGTTGGCGTCGATGATTGATTCAGTGGGATATGATCAAACAGGGTTATCTGAGATTCCTGTAAGAGATAGTTTGTTTAATTGATACGAATATGCATGCTGTGACGGATAAAATCCCAGATGTTATCCAGCATTGTGCACCCATCAGGGGGCCACATATTCACTAATAATAATAATCATAATCGTTGATATACCAAGTTTCAAGAAAATCATTGGAACTATTTTTGAGAAAATTGCAAAAAACCATTCATAAAGTAGTATTTCTGGTGAACGAATTTTGCCAGATAATTACTGAGGGATCCCATGGTGATACCTAAACGGAATACCAAGTTTGAGCTTCCTGCAATCTTTCGTTTTTTAGATATTTTGTTCTAAAACTTTTGTTTTCTAAAAACCTTTTTTTTGGACTCAGGAGACTTCAAAACATGTATTTCCGGTGTAAACTCAATTTCGAAAATCTGGCATGATTATAATACTTCCTCTTACTATTATTTGTAAGAGGCTCGCGCGGGAGCAGAGACTTGGCGCACTCCGGATTGCCTCTGCTTACCGCACCGTGTCGGAGCCGGCCGTCTTGGTAATAGCCGGGGTTATACCTATAGCTTAAACCTATAGCCCTCCTAGCTCAGGAGCGTGCAAGAATCTATGCCAGACGGGGCGAGAATAATCGCGTGGAAATAGCTCGGGAAGAGCGAGAGCGTACCATGGCAGCGTGGCAAGAAGAGTGGGATGCGGAGCGCCGAGGCCGCTGGACCGCTATCTTAATTCCAGACATTAGAAGCTGGGTTGGTAGAAGCCATGGTGAGGTAAATTATCCCTTGACCCAAGTCCTTTCTGGACACGGATTCTTCAGAGACTATCTGAAAAAGGTAGGTAAAGAAGAAGTATCGGCCTGCTTGTATTGCCAAGCTCCACGCGACGATGCTCGGCACCCGGTTTTTGAATGCGAAAGGTGGGCTCGACCCAGAAGTAACCTTGAGCAGGAAGTCGGGGAACTGGTGCCTGGAAGGTTTGTCCAGACTCTGTTGAGTAGTCGCAACAACTGGACAAAGGTTACTTCCTTTGTCCGGGAGGTAATGTCGACTAAACGTGTAGAGGTGAATATGGGAGAAGGGGCCCGTTAGGGCTAGGTTAAGGAGCCTAGCCTGATGCAGTGCTGAGAAAGCGAATCCAGGTTAGGCTCAGGTGTATGGGGGGGGGTTTTAGCCGGTAGGCATGTTTATATGGAGTCCGGCACATTGATGTGCGTAAGTAGCATTTCCCCCCTCTTAAAAAAAACAAAAAAACTATTATTTGTAAGAGAAAGTAATAATAATAATAATAATAATAAAGGAAGGGAATAGCTAAGTGGTTAGCGTACTGGACTCCCACGCAGATTCGAGTCCAGCTGAGCTACCCTTAGATTTTTTTCTTCCTTGGAGCCTCTACAGCTCACTGTCCGGAGGCCGGCAGTACACTGAGAAGGCTCCGGGCGCCAGTGACCATAAATGTTGACGTGCCTTAAATTTAAAATAATAATAATGTTTGCAATTAAATTTTAAAAACAAATTACAATTGAGAGAATTGGTCTAGCAAAAACCAGGAACGAATCAGGAATTTTGCTAATCTCTTGTATCAGGAGCACTCTTTTGCAAAGAGTGTTAAAACTGGAATCCATCAAAAGTACGTAAAATATCGATGAACAATTCGAAATATCTGTCAAAATGCAGAAGGCTTTTGAGTTTTGGTGTCCAGGATCGTCAAACAACCTCATGCCACTTTCCCTATAGAGTTATTCCTTCACGCTCTAGATCACAGTTTATGACCTTAAGTACCAAGCTGTCTGTAGTCTTTACTCTTCCATCATTAAAAAAAACAAGTCATGTTGCTAAATCAATCATTAATTCAACAAAATTCTAGTCCTGGTTGTTTTCTGAACTTAATAACGTTAAAAATCCAATTTTGTAACATTGCGTTAAAAAACCGTATTTCCTTTTCCGGTGTATTTTTAAATGTCAAATCTTATAAAAAAGGTGATTTATTTTTATTATCCTGAATTAATAGAAAAAAAAAATTTTAAGAACAAAAATCAATTATATGACCTTGGTATTTCAATCATTTCCATGTCCTTATTATGATTGATTGATAGACAGATAATCTGTAGTAGAAGTGTAAAACAATATAGTTCAAGAAGAAATAAGATCGAAAATAATGAGAAAATATTTCTAAAATGATAAAGAGTTAAAATAAAGATAACTTAAATACCAAAAATAATTACATGTGAAACTCTTATCGAGATTTTCATAGTAACTGACGAAGTCTCTTCAAACATATAATTCTTACAGATATTTAGTTGTTTTCAATTTACAATATGAATATGAGTTCAATCTAAAATTTAAAACGACTTTTTTGAGGAAACAAAAACAGCTCCTCCCACCCTCGAAACATCCTTCATCCAATGAATTGTCTTGGAGAAAGTTTTAAACAAAAGCGATAGGTCTCTCTGTATGTATAGTTTTTATACCAAATTTAATGAAATCCGTTCGGATCTTTTGTGGAGAAAAATCGTAGAAAACTGAAAAAAGCTAAATTTTTTTTTTTTTTTTTTTTTTTTTTTTTTTTTTTTTTGGCGCATCAACTTCCAAGGTTATTAGCGCCCCTCAGTTTGATTCGTTCTCCACTCGGTCCGCACGAGCTTGGATGGCACATATTCAACCTTTGTGGCGTCCAGATCAGTGCCTTATCTAGCAAGGCATGAGGAGCCCAAGGTTATTGAATAGGGTACCACACATCCCCTCTTATTTCATCGATCATATCGACGAGGGGGAGTGTGGATCATCTCTTGTTGTGCCATCCCTTTTTTAATTAAATCTTTTTTTAACTATCTTATTTAAATATAAATATTATATATTAACAATTACACATATAAAGTTTAATATGAAAATTCTGGATCTATTTGCATCATTTAAATGTGGAACTTTTGCATGCAGATAAATTTTTATGTAATATAAGCAAGAAACTATCCTGAAATATCTACATAACCTATCCTAAAGAGGCTATTTGCTCACTGTAAACTATTCTATTTTGGGTGTGCAGTACTTTTAACAAATATTCCTGCACACCCTTAAATGAACTAATCCTAATGTTAATCTAAACCTAATAGGGTTGAAATACTTTTATAAAATTTCTTTCAACCCCGAAATAAAAAGCCCAAGCTAAACATTTGCCCTAACAGTCTCGCCAATAAATACATTCACACATAAAAGCATTCTCGCTAATAAATACATTCTCGCTAATAAGTACATTCACGCCAGTAAATACATTCTCGCTAATAAATACATTCACGCCAGTAAATACATTCTCGCTAATAAATACAATCGCACTAATAAATACATTCACACTAATATATACATTCATACGAGGGGAAAGTACTCGATATTCCTTCCCCTAACATAAAAAGAACTAACCTAATTGGGTGAAGTACTCGATATTCCTTCACCCAAGTTTAATTAACCTAACCTAACCTAGCTACTAATTTAGATATTTCTATACAAATTAATATCTTTTAAAAAATCAAATAGCCTCTTTATATAAGGAGAACCCTCTTGTAGAATAGCGCGCTTGTCATGTGGCAGGCCTGCCTTTTCTCTCTGAGTACGCAGAGCCTGACACCCTTCCAACACGTGCGCCACCGATAGCCTTTCTCGGCATCGAGAGCACCTCGGCCTTCTTCCGCCAATAAGGAGGTGCCCATGGGTCACACGTTTATGTCCAATCCTCAGCCTCGTCAAAATCACAGAGTCATGCCGCGGGAAATTCTCGACTGTAATACTTCGCACACGTGGTTTAATATCTTTAAGCTTTCGCTTATCCTGTACCACTGACTTTGCCATTTCCTGTTAATAATGTGTTTCATATATATTTGTAGGTCAGTGGGGCGAACGGGTCTGATTTCTTCTGTTTGTGTAGAGGCAGCTCGCTTGGCTGCCTCGTCCGCCCTTTCATTACCGGACACGCCAATGTGGCCCGGCACCCAGGCGAACGTTACCCCTTGACCACGTGTGCTTAACTGCAGCAGTAAGCTGTAAATATCTAAGACCATTGGGTCTGTCGAGAATCGGTCCCGGAGAGCCATTAATGCACTTAATGAGTCCGTCAATATTAGCGCTTTTTTGTAGTTGTTATTCTTGATTAATTCTATGGCCTGGCATATAGCAAACATTTCCGCCGTGTACACGGTTGCATAATGCGGAAGTGTCCAACTAAGGGTAGCTCCTTCCGTGTACACAGCGCTACCCACACCGTCACCTATCTTCGACCCATCTGTAAAGATAGGTCGGAAGTCATAATAAATATTTAGAATTTCTAGTAATTTTTGCCTATAGACGACAGGAGGGGTTTCCTCTTTTTTATGGAATGCCAGGTCCATGCGGACGCTTGCAGAGGGTAATGACCAGGGAGGAGAAGGCGCAAAGCCCCAACCTACCACCGGACCAAGTTCAATTCCCTCCGCTGCCAATAATTCCTTGGCTTTGACTCCAAGTGGTCGCGTCCGCGAGCGCTGTTGATAGAACTCTTCATTATGTGGGCTCTCGAATATGACGGGAAATAAGTTATGGAAACTCTTTCCCCATATTCCAGCGATGTATGTCAGGGTGAGCCGTTCTCTCCTAAGTTGAGGAGGCAGCATCCCCGACTCTACATAGAGGCTCTGTAGAGGACTAGTTCGGAAGGCGCCTGTGAACAGTCTAATACCTTCATTGTAATCCTTGTCTAGTAGTTTCAGGCGTGACTTGCGCGCAGAACTATAAACTGGGGCTCCATATTCAAGTTTGGAACGGGTAAGTGTAATAAATATACGTTTTAAGATTTCCCGTTCCGTTCCCCATCTATAGCTTCCTAGAAATTTCAAGAAGTCGAGGGTTTTCCTTGCTTTTGTGTAGGTATAATCTATATGATCCTGCCAGGTTAATTTAGGATCGAATACGAGGCCAAGGAAACGGATACATTCTTTATACTGAATAGGTGTGCCAGTTAGAAACAATGTGGGAGGACTATGCTCTTGTCTTAAACGACAAAAATGTAGGCACACCGTCTTGGTTTCAGAGAATCTAAATCCGCTCCTAGAAGCCTCGTCAGCCACTCTGTCTATTGCTTGTTGTAGGGTTTCTCCGACCTCGCCTAGATCGGTTCCTGATAAATAAATTGCGAGATCGTCTACATATAAAGATACTTGAAGAGGATTGCCTACAACTTCTGCTAGACTATTTACCGCTATCGTGAATAAAGTTACGCTTAGCACCGATCCCTGTGGAATACCATTTTGCAAGATATATGGGTCCGAAAGGACCGACCCAAGTCGCACTCGGAACCTTCGCGACTCTAAAAAGCCGCGGAGGAACCTTGGCAGTTTCCCTCTCAATCCCCACTCGTGACACTTCCGCAGAATCGCATATCTCCACGTTGTATCATAAGCCTTCTCGAGATCAAAGAACACGGCTAGCACGTGCTCCCTTCGCATGAATGCATTTTGCACGTAGATCTCAAGGCGGCTCGCCTGATCCAACGTAGAACGATATCTGCGAAATCCCGCCTGATACTGGCTGTAAAGCCCTCTCGTTTCTAGAACATAAACTAATCTATAATTGATCATAGATTCGAGGACCTTACTCAAGCAGGTGGTCAACGAAATGGGTCTGTAACTGGAGGGATCACTTGGGTCTTTTCCTTCTTTAGGGATCGGCACAATGATTGCTTCACGCCAACCATCAGGGTATTGGCCAGTCTCCCATATGCTATTGTATAGTCTGAGCAGACTTTCCCTCCCAGCTGCATTTAAGTTTTTGATCATATCATATGGGATTCCATCTACCCCTGGAGCAGAATCTTTGCATTTGTTTAAAGCATTTTCTAGCTCATTGATGGTCAGCGGTTCGTTATAAGCTTCATAGATAGCGGTCTCAAAGTTGAGTGGCTGTTGCTCCACATCACCTTTTCGCTGGAGAAATTCTGCTGAGTAAGCCTGTGAGCTGGAAACTTGGGCAAAGTGTACAGCCAAGGCCCCAGCCACCTCTCCTGGCTCGGTGACGACGACATCATTAATTTTTAGAACAGGTATCGACGGGGTTCTGCGACCTCCAGAGAGGGCTCTTATCTTATTCCACACCTCCCTCAATGTCGATGATGTAGAAATCTTTGACACGTAGGAGGTGAGGGTTTCTTTTTTTGACTTTTTAATTAAACGCCTCTCCTTTGCTCTTAATTTTTTAAAATCAATTAAATTTTCCTCCGTCGGATACCTTTTAAATCTATTTAGGGCCTGCTTTTTTTCCCTGTTAGCAACTTTGCATTCCGGGGTCCACCAGGGGACGGGAGATCTTATGACTCTCCCACCTACCCTCGGTACAGTACCCCTGGATGCATCTGTCAACGCCTTCGTAAATAAACTACTGTCGAGGGTGACGTCTCCTGTAAGGGGTGGTGTCACCACTCTAGAAGCATAAGCAGGCCAGTTTGCTCTTTTGATGTCGTATCTCCAGGGTGTCACAAAATCTGACCTGGAGATGGAGCTCGATACTAAGATCGGAAAGTGGTCACTGTGATATAGTTCGTCTAGTGTGGTCCATTCCAAGCGAACAGCGACGGTGGGAGTTGTCACACTCAAATCAATTGAACTGAAACCTCCTGAGTGTGCATTGAAATGTGTTGCCGCACCATTGTTGCGGAGCATCATGTTAGCATTATCTATAATCTCCTCAAGAGTTCTGCCCCGAGTATCAGTCCTAGCCGACCCCCACTAGGTGTTGTGACAGTTAAAGTCTCCCATCAACAACACCGGGGCGGGGAGTTGCGAGAGCAGATTCTCCAGATCACTCTTCCGCCAGAATATGTCTGGAAGGTATATACTAACTACAGTGATCTGCAGTGGTGCGGCTAGGCGCACGGCAACGGCTTGTAAATTACTTTGTAGGGGTAGCCGTTTGCTCGAGATATTATCCCTTTCACATACGGCCACTCCACCATTCGCCCTCCCACCTGGGGCAGGTTGTACCTCTTTACTATACACGACGTATCCAGGGATTCGAATGAATTGCCCCGGGCGAATCTTCGTTTCCTGGAGGCACAACCCAAATGGACGGTATTCCGCCACCATTCGACGTAACCCTTCCATATTATTCATAAAGCCCCGCATGTTCCATTGAAGAATGGACTCACACATGTTTAATATTTTGAAGAATTCATACCTGGTAGGATCCTAATACTTAATAAACTATTTACACTATTAATTACCGGATTCATTATATTGGTAAAAGAAATGATAAGGATGCGTAGAATATTCCTTACTCAGTGGCACACTTATTCCGAGGCTTACCCTTAGGCCAACCTCTTTTCTTTGTCTAGGAGGATGGTCAGAAATGCTGCCACCCTCCGATTCCGAAGCTTCAATGTCCGTCCCCATCAGCTGCCATTGCTGCTGGGGGGAGCGGACATTGGGAATTATTTGTCCTTTAGTGGAACTGCCGCTTTTTCCTCTAACCCTTATTGGGCTTGGGGGCGGCAGAATCAATTTTGGACTTTTCCTCCTGGAAGAGCGTCTCGGTGATTTCACCACCTTCCACTCCCCCTCGGAGGAAGTCATTTGTTTAGGTGGGATTGATCCCACCTTTGTATTACTCCCACTAGCTGTGGGAGTTGTTGGTAGCCTTTCGGCTACCAATGCCCCTTGAGGGGCATGTTTGGGTGGTGGGATTTCTCCCACCTTTGTAATAGTTCCCCTGAAGACCGGGGAGGGGTCATTTATTTGTTGCCCCAGACTAATTGCGGGGGCTGGAATGTGTGCCACTATTTGGGGTGCCTTTGCTTTCTCCGAGTATGAAATTTCTTGGGTTGCGTAAAATTTACTTTCAACAATTGCTCTTGCCTCATGATATGGCAATTGTTGAAGTGTCTTTATTTTCTGAATTTCTTTTTCTTTAGTTAAGATTGGGCACCCCGAGGATCTGGCATTATGATCTCCGCCACAATTTACGCATGTAATTGGCGGTGTGCACTCGCCTTCATGGTTAGGTTTACCACATATGCACACCGGTTCTACAGCCTTACATTTCATGGAAGTGTGCCCAAACTTCTGACATTTAAAGCATCTCATTGGAGACGGTATATATGGGCGCACTTTTAGCTTATAGAAAGCTGCGTCAATCATTTGTGGCGGTCTTGGGCGGTCAAAGGTGAGGGCGAGGGA
>JAAEAF010014101.1:0-110549 GCA_011037195.1 Triatoma infestans
GGCACAACTACTGGTACCGATATTTTTAAAGGAGTTGAAATGGCCATTAATAAAAAGAACCTTCGATGGAAAAACTTGAAATGTGTTACAACTGATGGAGGCAAAAACATGAGTGGGAAAGATAAAGGAGTGGTCGCTCTTGTGTCAAAGGCTGTAGAAAATGACGGCGGCTCAAAACCATTAGTCTTACATTGTATCATTCATCAACAGTCTTTGTGCGGAAAATGTTTGGATATGTCTGACGTTCTGAAACCAGTTATGACTGGTTATGACTGGCTGATATGTCAGCTGTTAATTTCATCAGATCTTTTGGGCTGAATCACCGACAATTCCGACAATTTATTGCAGAGATTGGAGAAACAGACTTACCTTATCATACTGCCGTACGCTGGCTTAGTTGTGGGAAAGTCCTTCAGCGCTTTTTTGAACTTCGAGCAGTGATCGAAATTTTTTTGAATGAAAAGCACCGCCCTCTTACTGAATTACAAAACAACGCATGGCTATGGAAGTTAGCATTCTATGTTGATTTGACAAAACATGTGAACGAACTGAATTTGAGATTGCAAGGAGAAAACCAGCATCTTCCTGATTTATAACTAATATCAAGTCATTCCGGATGAAATTGATACTGTTTCAATCACAACTACGAAGTAAATGTTTTTCACATTTTAAAACATGTGAAATATTCAGCCACACTACTGAGACTGAGTTTCCTATCGATTTTGCAATCGAAACTTTGAGTGCTTTGAAGATAAATTTTGATACTCGTTTCTCGGACTTTGATGCCATTGCGAATCAAATTAAGATTTTTCAGAATCCTTTTGATGCTGACATTGAAACCCTAGCCCCGGAACTTCAAATGGAAATGATTGATCTTCAGAGCAGTGATATAATTAAGAACAAATATGAAAACTCATCTTTGTTGGAATTTTATAAGAGTCTTCCACTGACACAATTTGATAATTTGCATAAATTTGCTCGTGGGCTGTTTTCCGTTTTTGGTACTACTTATTTGTGTGAGAAAACCTTCTCCAAAATGAAGTACACAAAAAATGTATACAGATCTAAATTAACTGACGAGCATCTTAAATCTCTTTTAATAATTGGTACAAGTAAAATTAGTCCACAACTACAAATTATTGTCGGTGGAAAATCTCAATTACATACATCTCATTAGCATTTCAT
Organism: Triatoma infestans; assembly: GCA_011037195.1. Classification (NCBI taxonomy): domain Eukaryota; kingdom Metazoa; phylum Arthropoda; class Insecta; order Hemiptera; family Reduviidae; genus Triatoma; species Triatoma infestans. The sequence goes on from JAAEAF010014101.1 coordinate 1,186, forward strand.
ATGTCATGTTTGTTATAAGGTATGTGTTGTTCATTACTTACAATGTATAAAATGTTAGTTGGATTCATTTCAATAATTTGTTAGTTATTATATGCTGAAGTTAAATTTACTGCATAAATTATACATGTCTTTACTCATTACCATTCTGTGTTTCTTTATCCAACTTATCACAAACATTTTATTTGCTATAAAAAATATTTGTTCTCTAAAAGGAGTTTTCAAGTATGTCTCCGCGGGCCGGACAAAATCTGTCTGCGGGCCGGATGTGGCCCTCGGGCCGTAGTTTGGAGACCCCTGATCTAGAGCAATGGATTGAAATTTCACATCAGCTTCCAAAACTAACAGATATGGTTAAAAGCGTGACCTACATAAGATCAATAAAAGATGAAAGTATTGATTTGTTTAACTGGCTGCTAAGCCAAATGGACTGAGCATCAAAAATAAAAACTAGTGATATAAATGAAGATTTTAATATATTTATCTTGACATTACGTTATTATTTAAATATTTGCTTTGCAGAAGTGCCACTTCATTCTAAACAAAAAAAGTTTTACAATTTATGGTATACTGAGGAATTTAGAAAACAACTGAAAAGACTTGATATAGTGTGTGAACTAGGGAAAGCAAGTGACAACATAGAAAATAAGAATCACTATAAACAACATAAAAAAGCATATGGGAGTTATGACGCTACTCATGGAAAACTACCAATGCTGCGTCAGCAGAGGCTGACATCATATAAATACAGCCACCGACCAGCAGGCAGTGAGTGCTAGGCTCGCCACCATACAGTTCACATCTAAGATCCTATAGTTATCCAGTGTATTATATATTGTCATTATCTATTATTGTAATTATATTAAATAAATTGTTTTTAAAAAGTTAATTTAGGGTCCTTGCGACATAACTTGGGAGTAACTTGCTAAAAGCAAAAAAAAAAAAAAAAACGAAAATGGTAAACTATTAACTGAGTCAGGGAATAAAAATAAAGCAGCTTGGAAAATTATTAATAGAGGAAAAAATCTAAAATCAAAAGGTGTCTCTAACAGCAAATGATTTTAATACTCATTTCGCAGGTTCTTCTAAATTACAAAGCCCGTGGCAAGTTGCCAGCTCAGCAGGACAACTCAGTCTCATGTTAATTTTGAAATTAGTGAGGTGAGTGAAGAGGAATTGTTGAAGGTAGTACAGAAAATGAAAGGGAAAAAAGCACTGATTATCTTGGATTTTCTAATTATCTTTTTAAAAAGTCTGTACATTAATATATAACTCCTCTCACAAAACTGATAAACCGTTCCTTCACGGAAGGCAGTTTTCCGGCAGTATTGAAAATCTCCAAAGCTATACCTATTTACAAAAAAGGAAATTTTAATGACTTAAACAATTACAGAACAATATCCTTAGAACCGGTTTTATCAAAGATACCTGATAGAAAAGAATAGCTGCTTAACAACAGTTAATTTTTTTTCGAAGGTAATAATTTGATTTGTAAAGAACAGTATGGTTTAGAGAAGGCTACACTGCTGTGGATGCTGTCTGTAAATTTGTAGGTTATAAACGATGCTTTTGAGAAGAAAGAATCCTGTGTTATGAGTTTGTGTGATCTAAGTAAAGCTTTTGATATGGTCTCTCATGGATTGTTGCTTCAAAAGTTAGAACAGTGCGGCGTTAAGGTAGTCGTTTTTTTAAAAACTGTTTTTTTTTAAAAAACTATTTAACCGAAAGAACTCAAGTAAGTTTTTTAAAGCAATCCGAGTTTAGAACTAAAAGAACTAAGACGTGGAGTTCCTCAAGGATCTGTCCTTGGACCACTTCTCTTCCTAATTTTTATAAATAACGTAGGAAAATTATTTACTGGAAAAAGATGCTGTACGCTGTTGACACGACTCTGATTGCTAGTGATGAGGATGTGACTGAGGCAACGAAGGTGGTCAACCAAAATATTTTACTTTTGCAAAAATTGGTTAGACGAAAATGAATTAATCTTGAAGAGGGAGAAAACGAAAAATAAAATATTTAGTCTAACTCACAAGATTAATGAAGAGTCTGTCATCTTCTTGTGTATAACGCTTAATAGTAAACTCACCTGGAGAGATCATATTTTATTAGCCTGAGTGGTCGGTTGGCTCATACTATTTTGATGATGAGAAAACTAAGAGAAGAGGTGTCTATGAAAGTACTGAGTTTAGCGTATTTCGGGCTTTTCGATTCCAGGATAACCTATGGCATTGAGCTATGGGGTGCTTCATCTGATGCTGCTGTAATTTTTAAGCTCCAAAAAAAAAAGCTGTAAGAGCAGCGGTCGGGGAACCGGGGTAAATTACCCCAAATGGGGTAAAAATGAAACTTTTGTGAGTAAAAAGTATATATTTTTAATTTGCTATTTTATAAACCTGTTAGTATTTCTATCAACTTAAACAATTTAGCGACATATGCAGGCCACGCCATCTCACTCCCCATCACTAGAATGTGCGCAGTAAAGCACAGCCCCGGCTACCTGCTCAGTCCGTGCCATGCCGTCAAGATACAAATACATTGACGAGTCAGAGAGCGAGTTTTTACTAGTTAGTTGCTGACAAGACCACCATTTTATCATTAATCATCGATATATCGATCAAGGTAAGCCGCAATTTGAAAATTTAATTCAAGTATTTTACAACTATTATTTTCTGTCTCCCTTCAGATGGCAGCAAATAGAAAAAGAACATACCAAGACGAATTCCTTAATTACGGTTTTACACAAATAGAAGACAATGGTACAATGAAACCGCAGTGTGTTGTATGTATGAAGGTACTGACTTCAGAATCTTTCAAAAAAAGTCAATTGAAGAAACATTTAGATAATTTGCATTCACACCTGTCTTCCAAACCGCGAGAATACTTTGCAAATTTAGAAATATCTGTTAAAAGACAATGATTGAATAGCAACTTGTTTGGTACATTTGATCAGCGTTCAGCATCAAGGGCTAGCTTTGAAGTAGCCTGGTTGATTGCTCGAAATAAGAAACCATACACTACTGGTGAAGATTTGGTTAAACCAGCTGCTGTAAAAATGGCAGAGATTATGTGTGGTCAAACAGAAGCGAAGAAACTGAATTCAGTGCCCTTGTCTGCGAGAATTGTGAAAGAACGAATTTCTATATTAGCAGAAAATGTGAAGGAACAGGTTGTTATTTTCGCATTAAAACAGGCTAAATATTTTGCTATTCAGCTTGATGAGACAATTGATTTTAGTAGCAATTCACAGCTAATGGTATATGTTCGCTACAAAGGTGCAGATAATTTTGAAGAGGAATTGCTGTTTTGTTCTCCTCTCGAGTTGAGATCTCGTGGAATTGATGTCTACAATAAAGTAAATGAATACTTCAATGCGCAAAGTTTAAAATGGGAAAACTGTATTTCTGTATCTTTGGATGGAGCTCCAGCTATGCTGGGTCATATTAATGGTTTTTCGGCTTTCGTAAAAAAAAATAACCCAAATATTGAAGTTACTCACTGTATGATCCATCGCCAGGCCCTTATGGTCAAATATTTAGAACCTACACTGGAAGCCGTCATGCATGATGTCATCAACATTGTAAATTTTATCAAGGGACATGCACTATACACGCGGCTATTTCGTGAATTATGTCAGGACGGTGAAGCTGAATATACGGACCTACTTTATTATACAGAAGTAAGGTGGCTCTCTCGCGGAAATGTACTAAATCGAGTATGGACTCTCAAAACTGAAGTCGAAATTTTTATGGTTGATCAAAAAAATATTCTCGCAGATAAGTTTAAAAACTCTTCCTGGGTTGCATATCTCGCATATTTAGCGGACATTTTTGAGAGTATAAATATATTAAACAAAGAATTGCAAGGAAAGAATATTAATATCATTTCAGCGAGAGAAATAGTGTCAGCGTTTGGATTAAAGCTGCAATATTGGAGACAGAAAGTAGAACAGAACAAGATAGCTTCTTTTTCAAGGTTAGCTTTGTTTTTGGAAGATTGCGAAAATATTACTTTTGCTGACATCAAGGATACAATTGTAAGACATCTTATCAAACTCAGAAAGCGGTTTTCAGATTACTTTCCAGATCTTGATACACGTACTGTCAGTTGGATTGTAGATCCTTTTAAATGTGAAATTGCTATGATACCAGAAGAACCTTCAGGTTTGGCAGAAGCAATTCTTGAACTTCGATCTAATACTGAAGCACGTATTCAATTTGAGAGTAAACCAAATCTGTCGTCTTTTTGGATGTCAAAAGCTGCAAAGGCTTTCAAAATCGCACATGAAGAGGCGGTTAAAAAATTGTTGCCATTTGGAACAACATATTTGTGCGAACAAGGCTTTTCCACTCTAATGAACATAAAAACGAAGAACAGAAATCGATTAAACGCCGAAGACTGTATTCAAATCGCTCTTACATCAAAAAGTCCCAATTTTGAAGCAATTGTATCGAACATGAAACAAGATCATTTCTCCAAAACGTGAAGGAAGAATGTTTTCTATTATTCTTTTTTTTCTAATTTTTTCAATTCTAATTTTTGTTTGTACCACCATTATTATTATTATAATTTGTTACAGTACCCCAAATTGTCAACCCTCAATTGTACCCCAATGGGTTTCAAAAAATATTTTGTACATTATAGATACAAGCTTCTCTGCTAATATCAAACGTCTTCAAAGGTTTGCATTGTTCTTTGTAAAAGAATAGATTATATATCAAACAGAAATGAATTTTTTAAGAATAAAGCTTTAAAATTATATAATATATATTTTATTCATTTTGTAGCTATTAGATTTTAAAAAAATATCAGGGCTATCATTTTCGTCAGAGAAGCGAATTTTTTTTCCCGAAAAAAATCATTTAAATTAAAAAATTATTTTTTATGGGGGCTATATATAAAATTTAAACTAGTTTTTTCGTCTAATAATACAAGAAAAATATCATATGAATTACAAAATAACAAGAAATTATCATTTACTTATATTTTCTGTGGGGGCGAATTTTTTTTTCCTCAACTGTATATTACTTATATTACTATTACTACCGTTATGTATTACTAGGTATTACATTGATAAATTGAATAAATGATGTTTAAATTAAATTTTTAGTTATTGTTTTCTTTTCAAAATTATCATGGGGGCTATAATATGAAAGATGCTAAAAAGAGGCGATTTCGTTTTTTTTTTGCTCTTCGCCATGGGTTAATATCAACTTACACAAAAATATTTTGGGGTAATGATTAAAAAAGTTCCCCGACCGCTGTGTTAGAGTGATAAAGAAAAAACAGTCTCGTGACACTTGTAGGCCTTTGTTTCAGCAACTTGGTGTGATGACTTTGTCATCCATCGGCTTTTGTTTTCAGACATGCACTGAAACAAAAAGTAACAAAAAACAAACAATTCAGAGAAATGTTACACGCATATGGCACCAGAAATAATAAAAAATCTTGACATATCTTTTAAGAGACTGGAGAGATCCAAACAAACTCCCGGCACCATACCGAAGAAAATTTATAATAGCATTCCGGAAGAAATACGCCAACTGGAGCTCAATAAATTTTAAAAAAGTAATGATTTCGTTTTTGATAAGAAACTGTTTTTATAATTTGAATGAGTTCACAGAGAACAGTGGAGTGTTGATCATTTCCAAGTGAACTGACTCAGTGTATGAGTAGAGGAAGAAAGAGAGTTCTGGCGCATGACGTCATCAACGTCGGATCCAAATCCCCTCCTCCCCCACCATGTGGGTTGGGGGCAGGTTAATATAAGAAAAAAGTTTTTTAAAATACTCCTAGCTTCGATCCTGCGATCTTTTACTCCAAAGTCAGCAGCTCTAACCACTAGACCATCAGTGTTACTGGTAAAAATATGTATTATTTAAGTTCTATCAAGTTGGGGTGGTCACTCCGCCTTTCCTCGCCGTAGCTGTGCCGATGGAGTGTGGGGTCAATGTATTGCATTCTCCATATCTTCATCTCTGTTCACAGTTTAGACCACTAACAACATGCACCTTTTTATATTAAAATTCATAGCTGCCTATGGTCACGTGTTGGAATGCTAGGTTACCATAACTAGAAAATGCAAATTAATCTTTAGTAAATAAGTTCTACACAATGGGAATTACAATTAAAGTAGTAAGTGTCTATTCATCACCGTTCACATCTCTACATACATTACATTGTTTATACATACATTACTTCCGCATTAGTTGAAAAGTGCAAATGCATCTTTCACCGTAATGGGAATTGCTAATATTAAATTTTTCCCACGCACATAGACATTCTATAGCCCATCTACCTAACTGGTTGTTAAAATATGAAGAATCATTTACCATCACAAGTTAAATACGAGTTGGTGGGGAGGATATTATTGTGTTTATAAACCACCCTCAGCTAGGAATTTTACTGAGTTTGCTGTTTTGTGTCTGCTGAAGAAAACTCCCATATCACAGTTAGTACGATTTTGTATGTTTTTTTAATTTTTTCTCTTTCAGAGTCTATAGTAACTAGAAGTTATTAGCATTACTTTTAATTTCCTTGTTTTTAGATGTCTGATTTAAAGGTATTATTAAACCAAATAGCAGAAGAAGAAGAGACCCAATACCTTTCCGTGAGAGATTTAACTCTCAATATAGCCTACCCCATTATCAGTATAAATAAAATAAATACAAAATTTGGGGAAAGTATCTACGTAATTTTAAAAGAGAATAATCAAAAATTGAGATGTTTTTTACCGAAAATTTTCGCAAAAAAGATAGATGAAAAAATTATTTCAATAATACAAACCAATAATACAAACCTCTTACGCTTTCCCTTATTTATAAGGGTATTGGAAAAAATAAATCTTTTCAGTTAGAATTTGCTTAATAAATTTTATAAAAAAAATTATAAGTCTGATAACGAAATAATAGCCAAGGTTTTCAGTGGAAATAGAGGATATTCCCTGACCAAAATAAAAAGCTTATAATAATTCACAATAGTTCTGTTTCATTCAGACCTGTCGGTGAGGGTCTGAATACCGTGTGATTTCATAATGTCATCCAACTACTGCATTAAATGTAGTAAGTCCTTCACTTTAAAAAATAATCTTCGAAGGCATGAGAGATTTTGCGAGGGTAATGTTAGTTACTCTTGCAAAACATGCAAAAATATTTTTAGTAACAAATTTAATAGAGACAGACATGAATCTTTTTGTGTTGCACAACCACCTCTCAAGAAAGTAAGAGTTGATGAGGATGTTTCTATTGAAAGACATCTGCAAACATTAAAGAAAACTGTCCGGAACCACCCAAGATTCAACTTTTAAAACTTAAATCCGAGCAATATGAATCAGCGTGTTTAGGAAGGTTAAAATCTTATTTTGTGCGTTCTACTGAATTTGAAGACCTGGTTACATTTCTGCACTCTATTAAAAGCATCTGTATGAACTAATTAAACTTCAGTTAGAAAAGAAATATGCTTTGAAGATTAACGTAGTAGTTGAATGTCTTTTTGAAAATGTAGCTGGGGAGCAGAGCGATCGCGCTTTTAAAACTCGCAACAAAGCTGTTTACAGAACCACCGATCTTGATGAGTTTCTCGAACAGGAATTCAAGAAACTAGTAAATGAAATGGAGGAAAGTCAGTTAAAAAAAAGTGACTGGCAACTAGTTGGCGTTGATGGCGCGAGGTTGAGAATAAATATGTACAAACCATTGGGAGGGTCAACTTATATAAAACTTCCTGACGCGATTGCGGTTAAGAAAGCTTGCATAAATCCAGAGAATTATGATGAACACTGTTTCAGATATGCAGTGCTAGCTAAATATGTTGATAAAGATCCTCAACGAGTTAGTAAATATAAACATGTGTCCCACAATTATGATTTTTCCTGTATTGCCTTCCCCACACCGCTTCATCAGATTAGGAAATTTGAGAAGGCAAATAGTATTTCCATAAATGTATTTGCACTTGATGAAGAGGATGCAATTTATCCGTTGAAGGTTACGAAAAAAGAATTGCCAGACCATCGAGACCTTTTGCTCTTAGAAGATGGTGGAAAACACCATTATGTATATATTAAGGACTTTGAGAAATTAGTACGTAATCAAAAGACTAGACATAATGGAGCGATTAAAGTATGTAAGCGTTGTTTCACTCATTGGGATCAGCATGGGAGAATCAGCATGGGAGAACTGCAGCTGAGAAATTAATTGAGCATGGTATATATTGCAATGATAATAATCCAGTAGCCGTTAAACTCCCAACTGATGCCTGTGCAACTGAGCCCATTATTAAATTCAAAAACGTCGAACATCAGTTAAAAGTGAATTTTGTGATTTATGCAGCTTTTGAGTGCATTTTAAATCAAATACATACATGTACACCTTCTCCAGCGAGTTCATACACAACGAAATATCAAGAACATATACCATTTTCTTTTTGTACATACGTTAAAACTAGCATGAAATAGATCATCTTTGGTTGACTAAAGAACCATTCTTGTACAGAGGAAGTAATACAGCCCAATATTTCTTAGACCATCTCAAAGACTTATCGGTTTCTAATAACAAGATTTTAAAAATGAATGAAGAAATGCTGATTGATGAATTAGAAGAGAGAGAATGGCAGGCGGCTAAGATCTGCTATCTCTGTAAGCAGGCATTTACAGAAGATAATCACAAGTTGCATGATCACTGTCATATTTCAGACACATATAGGGGACCCGCATGCAATAAATGTAACTTAAGATGTAGGACACCCAACTATGTCCCCGTTATCATACATAATCTCAGCGGATATGAGCACATCTCATCATCAAAGAATTAGCTAAGGCACCTGGGAGGATTGACATTTTACCCCACTCAGAGGAAAATTTTATTTCATTCACCAAATTCATTAATGGAATAAAATTTCGTTTCATTGACTCATTTAGATTTATGTCCGAGAGTCTAAGTCAATTAGTTTTATATCTTCCCAAAAACAGTTTCACAGAAACAACAAAATTTTTCAATGAAACTCAGTTACCGCTTGTATTAAGAAAAGGAGTTTTCCCATATGATTACGTTAACTCTTGGGAGAGGTTAGAGGAAAACAATTTACCACCGAAAGAGGCATTTTACAGCACATTAATGGACAGTAACATTGATGAAGAAGACTACAACCACGCTATGAAGGTATCGGTTCATTTCAAATGCTCTACCTTAAGAGAGTATAGTGATATCTATTTAAAAACAGATGTTTTGTTACTGGCTGATATCTTCCAAAACTTCAGAAATGTAACAATGGAGACACATAAAATTGATCCTGCACATTATTTCACAGCACCAGGAATGGCATGGGATGCGATGTTACGTTTAACCGGTGTCAAATTAGAACTTTTACCAGATTATGTTATGATTTTAATGGTTGAACGTGGAATAAGAGGAGGTATTTGTCAAGCTTCACTAAGACATTGCAAAGCTAACAATAGATACATGCATAATTACGACCCGTCTCAAGAATCCGTATTTATCATGTACTATGATGCTAACAACTTATATGGTGATGCCCAGAGCAGGTTTCTACCATACGGTGGTTTCAGATGGGTAGAACGACCAGAAGAAATAAGAGTTCAGGACATTCCGGATGATTCTGAATATGGATACATATTGGAAGTGGATGTGGACTATCCTAAACATCTTCATTTGCTTCACGATGATCTACCATTCCTTGCGGCATCAATTGTACCTCCTAGCAACAAAGCAAATATAAAAAAATTAATTCCTCATCTTGGTAAACGGGAGAGATATGTTGTCCATTACACTGCTCTCAAACAAGCTCTCGATTATGGATTAAAATTAGTGAAAGTTCACAGAGCCATACAATTCAAACAATCTCCATGGCTTCTCCCATACATTAAGTTAAATACTGATATGAGAAAGAAGGCGGCTAACAATTTTGAAAAAATCAATATAAATTGTATAATACCGCCAACTTTGGTAAGACCATGGAAAATGTTCGCAAGCGAATGAACTTCGAGCTAGTAAATAATGAAAAGAGATTATCAAAATTAATTGCAAAACCGAATTTTTTTGATAGAAAAATATACGACGAAAATTTAGTTGGAGTACAGATGGCTAAAACAAAACTATACTTCAACAAACCCATTTACATTGGATTATCTGTACTTGATATCTCAAAAACAGTTCTTTATGGATTCCACTATGAAGTCATGCTCAACAAATATGGATCTGAGCGTTTAAGCCTTATCTATACTGATACAGATTCCGTCTTATATAAAATAAGTACAGAAGATGTGTTCAAAGATATGAGGGAGCTGGAACATCATTTTGACACCTCAGACTATCCTCACGAGCACCCCAACTATTCTACCAAGAATAAAAAAGTGTTGGGGAAATTTAAAGATGAAGTGAATGGACAAATAATTAACGAAGTGATTGCCTTAAGACCGAAAATGTATGCCATCAATATTGATGATAATATAAAAAAACGTGCCAAAGGAGTTCAGAAAACTACTCTCAAACGGATAAGTTTTGAAGATTACAGACGTGTTTTATTTGAAAATATTTCCATGTTATCCATAATGAGATCTATTAGATCGAAGGAGCATAATGTTTTCTCCCTTGAAGTTAATAAACTCTCTCTCTCCGCAAATGATGACAAACGGGTCATCTCACAAGATTTTATACATACTAAAGCCTATGGTTTTTGCAATGAAACCCTACGTGAATATTTTTGTTATTAGACTTATATTTAAATATAAAAAAAACATTTGTATTCTTATATTTTTTCTTAATCATTATTGTAATAAAAATTAATTCACGCGTGCACTGATATATAATATTGTAATATTAATTAGTAATATATATAATAATCCAAGAAAAGAAGAAGAAAATCAAAAGAAAAGTCCAAGGCTGTGGATTCAATGATGCCTGATTCTATGAACACCAATGAAAAATTTCAAGTAAGTAAGGAGTAAAAAAAAAAAATGTAGGTAGTAAAAATAGTGAAAAAATAAACAAACTAATAATTTTTTTTCAGATAATTGAGAGAATTTTCTTTCATCCCATGATCGAGAACATCAGAACAGTTAAACAAATTTTACAAATATTTAATAATTTCAATATTGCAGCATTGGTCATAGAACACGAACTCAATGAATATCATATTTTCGTGAACGCCAAGAATTTTTATTCAGGGAGATTTATACCATCCATATCATCAATTAACGGTTTAAAACTTCGAGGAAGAGAAATAGTGAATGGTGTTCCATGTCTAACTTTTAGAAACAGCTCAACTATTTTTATCTTTAGATTTAATCCAGCGGGTCCTCTAACATTAAGTAATCATGATTATTCTTTGAGAATAAATAATAATCAAAATATTCGTTGTATAGTTCAAAATGATTATATAATTCCTATTGTAAACTTTGCTGATATCTCAACTTCATTGAAAATTGTAAGCCTTAAGGCATTTATCTCTAATTGTGATATGACTATGAGGTAAATAAATAAAAAACAGTTAAGCAAAAATCTTTTATTTAATCAAACCATTTTTCGCAAACCACATACATTCTGGATTATAGAGTTTATGAATTTCACAGGGACACTTCTTAATATTACTCTCTAATTCGAGTCCACAAAAAATACATTTTACACTATGATTTCTTGTTTTGAAAAAGCCATGATATGCTAAAAATTCTGAGGAAAGAGGATAAGTCCAATGGCTAAATGTTTTTTTCCTTATTTTTGCATCGTAGAGATCCACCGTTGATCTGTTCCTTGAAATCCAATCAACCAATATTTTTGCAAATTTTAATGAACAGTTGGATTTCCTTCCGCAATGGTAGATGCATTTAGTGAATTCCAACGTTGAAGTGAGACATTTCAGTGATGGACAACCAAAATCTTGGAGGTCAAAGACTTCTTTTCCTATAAGTTCTTCAAGAAATATAGATTTTTCAAGTCCTTTAGCAAAAAGAATGTAAAATTTTCAGTTGATTTCTGACATAAGCTTCTTAATTCGGAATATTCCACATCTCCATCAAACCAATTTAATCCATGAAGGTTATGAAATATCCATTTATTTGCAGATAAATTTTGAACATCTTCTTGAGATGGGGGTTTGAATAACCAGTGCCAAAACACTGAAGGGTAGTCCAAATCTATAATAGTCACTTCCTTGGCGATATAACTGTTTTGAGGAGTAAGGTAACCCTGGAAGTCAATCACACCCGCACGCATTGTGAAAACTAAATTTCTTCTGCAAAATCTTCCTCAATTAAATACTAACCCCCACTTCTACTTATATTCTCCTAACTAAACCGGATAACGGATTATATTCAACTAAGCATCATGCAAGATTAATGCATAGACTGTTGTATTGGTTTTAAAATTTTCCGTTGTTTCTAGATCTATTCTAATATCAACTGAAGATGATCTAATTGCCTCTGATTGACGGGAACAATCTATAACTATAATAGGCCCTTATCCCTAAATTCTTCTTTGCTTAAAAGAGGCTGATTTTCTTTAGCGTAGTAGCTATGTTAAAAATTTCGATACATATAATAAAGAACCGTAAAATGATTCTTGGAAAAATCTATGTTGAGATCATCATAAGGATAAACTTCAGAATTTAGATGTAACTTTGCATTTGATATACTACAGTGATTAAACTGAGACATATCACTTTCTGCATTATTCTTTTTATTTGTTTGAAATGCAATTATGATATAACGGGGCTTTTCTAGATTTGTTGACGTCTTCACAGACCAAGTTTGCTTGTTAGTATTAGTAGGCAGAGAGGGGTTCTCCACAAGATCCCATGATCTAAATGCCATGTGAACAGTTTTTCCTTTATTGACTAAATTTAAAAACTTTAACCTTTGTTCATCAGACACTTTAACATACGGCATTTTCCATTGCATAGATTTTAGTTTAATAGAAGCTTTAACGTTGGGGTGATCTTTTAAAACTTGAATGCTATCATTATCCGTTCTACTGCGATGTAGAATTAACTCATGTTTTCCATTTAGAATTATTTGATTGTAATCTTCAAAGAATCCCATAACAATGTCTAGTGGAATGCAAGCATCAAAATTACCATTTTCATCAGCTAATTTAACGTATTCAGTAGGCATCATCCAGCCGCTCATTTCCATTCCTGACGCCTTATCTGGACTAAGAGATGCATAGTTTTTTAATGTACTTGTGATTCCTGGATTTCTAACATGATCAACCAGTACACCATTCAACTGATACTTGATTTCATCAAACAAAAACAAAAATCCATTTCTTACTATTCTCAGTTCACTTGAATCGATAGTTTTAGAACCTTCTTTAATCAATTGTCCTTGAATATATAGAAAACTTTTGGCTGGAACAGTGTAGATATCCTGTTGTTGAATGGCAATTATTATTTCATCAGAATTGTCGAATGATTGGTTGAATGGCTGATGAGAGTGAAATTCAAAGTCCGTTATTCTCTCCTCAAAACTCACTCTTTTGTTCACATTTAGTATTTCTTCCATTTTGGTTTAATCAGAAGTCCTATACTTTGTAGGAAGTAAATATTTGATGGTGTTAACGCTCGGTAAGGCGTTCTTTGAATACTAGTTGCTTTCACCGCAGTGTAATCCATTTTATACTTTCGAAAATCAATACCCATTTTTCTTTAGATGTAATCTGATGGTGATTGTCTCTCCACGAAAATCCACCAAGTTCTGGTTTTGATCTGTTATAACAAGTGTTATATTGTTGATCACTTCACCGATAACTGGAAAGTAAATGACTGGAGATGGTTCATGTACGATTTTAAATCCTGGTGGAACTAATGGAGAAAATTCATATATAGTATGTCCTGGTTTCCCATTTCTATACGAACCGGATGCTATATTACAGTTAATAGCAACTGCATTGACACTATGAATCTGTACAATTTCGTCTGATATATGAGTGATCATTTTTTCTAACACCTCATGTTTAGTAAACCCCAGTAAAGGGCCAATCGAATGTTCTCTATTGAAGTAAACAGGTTGTGTACATGATAATTCCACCTTCCAAGTATTAGTATTACCTTTCAATTTCAATGAATCTGGTGATTTTATATGTGATTTTAGATAGCGTGCTATTGCTTCTACTTCATAAGTTCCTGTAGGTAAACTAATAACATTGTCTCCATAATGAAAAAGATTGTTAAAACCTTCAATGATATTCGGTATGGAATTGTATGACTGAAAACTTAGTAAACCAATGCTAAAATCATCATCTAAATTAATTGGTGGAAACAGATCGGCACTAAGAATGCTCGAAGTTTCTGTTAAGGTAAAAGTATAAGACATGACTGAATTCCATAAATGCTTATTCTTCATTATTATATAGAAATTTCAAACACAAATGCCCACAATACGGAGTTCCGAAATCTTGATATCTTTTACGATTGTAGGTAACATCACACTTTCTGAAATACTGAAGGAGTTCTAACGGCGGTCTTAGATTTCCATAAGGATCGAAATAATTTACTTTATTACTTTTTTTAATATAGGCAACCCAATGAGTACCTATGTTTTGTGTTGAATCTAGATTTACAATACCACATTCATTAGTTTTAGGATAACTTGGCAAAGAATCACGCATATAGACACCTCTAAAATGAGGTACGTTTTTAGCAAATTTCATCAAATCTATATTTGTGAGAGCTCTGTCAGGAAGTAGTCAATCTTGCATAATATAAAGACCATATCCTTTTTTATATGGTCTAAGGTAAAAACCTTTACCAATTTTCTGTTCTTCCATTTTCCTATTGTGACGTCTCATTTCTTCCAAACGATCTCTAGCGTCTCTTGTGTCTTTAACTGCTTTAGCAACCGCTGCTGCTCCACCTGCTAGACTTCCTAGAGCAGACAAGCCAGCAAACAATGGTACTAGAAAAGGGAGAACACCTCCAATTCTTGGGACGGGCATTATTCTTGGTAATTTGTGTAATTTTGATTTTGCTAAAAAGTTTTTAGCTTTTTTGAGTGCGGTTTTGGCGGCTCCACTAATTGATGTAGGTGAAGTTACGCGAGCTGCACTATTATATCTTTGATAGTTTTTTTTTTCTTCTTGATACCACCACCACTACCTAATTTTACTTTCACTTTCATCGCGTTTGTAACTGCCCAAGCAGCTGCTTTTTCACCAAAAGATGAGTCACTTGCATTTGTTCTTTGCCAAGCTTTTTCTGCTAAGATGCGATCAGCTTTATGCCTTGATTTCAAATCTTTGTTTTTAAAATATGCAATGTCGTGTTCCTTGGAGGCCTCATCTAACGGATTAACACCTTTATCACCACGGTTTAGTCTTTCTTGTAATTTCGTTCCGGGGCCACAAAATTTATATCCTGGAATATGCGCTTCAAATGGAAGCTTGTTAATCACTGAATTTATTAAACCTTCCCCGGTCGTTTTCTTTCTCATTATGATGACTGTTTTTTAGGACTGATTCTATTTATATAGGCTGCAAATCAAACTCGTCATCATCAGTATGCGATTGGAGAAGCAAAATGAATGTTTACCTGTTTATAACTTGTTTCCTTCAGGTGAAGATCATGAAGCAAATGAGTGTCGTTATGGCCAATTGTTGCCCGATAATATACGTGCACTTATTTGTGGAAGTTCAGGGTCTGGTAAAACCAATCTCATAGCTTGTTTGCTTTTACAACCGAATGGGTTAAAATTTGGAAATGTATACTTATGTAGCCGATCCCTCCAACAAGAAAAGTATTTATATTTAGAAGAAGTATTCAAATTAGCACCAGAAATAGGATATCACAAAATCAACGATACGCAACAGGTAATCACTCCTGACAATGCAGAAAGAAATTCTATTATTGTATTTGATGATATTTCAATGGATCAACAGGACATAATCAGACAATATTTCAGTATGGGTCGGCATAGAGGAATTGATTGTTTCTATTTAACACAAAGTTATGCAAGGATCCCTAAACATCTTATACGTGATAATGCCAATTTTATTATAATTTTTACGCAGGACGATTTAAATTTAAGGCATATTTATAATGATCATGTAAGTTCACCAAATGTATCATTTAATAATTTTAAAAAGATGTGTGAGGTCTGCTGGGATGAGCCATATGGTTTTCTAACAATAGATAAAACAAGAGACTTATATAATGGGAGATTTCGAAAAGGTTTGGATACATACATCTCTATATAGAGTAATATTTTCCCTATGTCTATCATTTTTCATTATGGATCCTAAAGTTACACAACATCTTATCAAAACTTCTAAATCTCTTCGAGAAAAATTCAAAAGTTTAAAGAGAGGGCTTCAATTATCACAGCAAGATTTGGAAAGAAGTTTAGAGCCCATTACGAAACCGCTTCAAGCGTTAGTTGACCAGACTAGAAAGCGTTCTAAAAAAGCAAGATTAAAATCAGACGCTTCGACTCTTACGGATCCGCTCAAAGAAGAAAAAGATGTCAAATTACCGATTAAAGAAGAAGCAGAAGAAGAAGAAGTGAAATTACCACTTAAAGCTTCAACTCCCGTTCAGCGAAAGGGTATTTTAGATATTACAATGGAAGAAGAGACGTTTGAAGACGATGATTCTATTCTGGAGCAAATAAAACAAAAACATAGTAAAGAGGAACTGGAGAAAAGGATAGGTGAAGTAGGAGGTATAGGATCTTTAATAAAACCATATTTATCGAAAATAATAAGTCCCGATCCTAGAGATTTTGATGATAGATATGGAATTAGAATCCTACCAAAAGGTGGGATGACCATTGGAAATGCTCAGGTAACCATAGATGGTGATGATATTAATGTAAATGGAAAATGGTATGAAGGTACACCAGGTTTGTTACAATTGTTATTTTTAAAACAACCGACAGAATATTCAGAAAATGATTTAGACAGTTATAAAGACATTTTAATTAGAAGTAATGCGCATAAGCGACAGTTTAGTGAAGAAAAAGGAATGAGTTCCAGCAAAGGATTCAAATACAAAAATATTATAGCTCCTTTATTTAATCCTCATGTGGAGTGGGAGTTAGCTCAACCCTATTTCACACCCCCATCAACTGCAGAACAAGTTAATAAGACAGCTCGGACTACAATTGCAACAAAGCCTATTACAAGCAGATACGATCTAAGACGTATGACCACTGGTAAAGGTATGGATGTAGCGCAAAATATTTATGAATATTGGGATGATCCAAATGAATTAGTGGATCGACTTTGACTATTATATGCATCAACCCAAGCTGGACACAATGCACATGGAAATGAAATTCATTCTATAATCGAAGAGTTGAGAGAGATGGATATTATTTATTAAGAATTACTCTTGGAATAAATGATCAGTTGTTGTTTGGTTTTCGAAAAATGTCTATCGATAAGTTTGGTGGACCTTTGCATCACTTAAAAAAAGTATTTCATGTTAGTGATGACGAAGATGGAGAATATATCAACTTTGAAAATAAACGATTACTTGGAATCAGTAGCCCGGTTGGTAGTTCCGATGCTGTTAATAAGATTTATCTTGAAAAATTTGTAACTGAAGGATTGGAAAAGTATATAAAAGAGTTAGATTTAGTAACAAATTCATATTTACAAGAACAGTTTGTTAGCAAAAGTTATCTTTTAGAAACCTATGACGAAGCCCGAAAAAAAGTTACAGATAATTTTGTGCGTAATTTATTCGAGGTTTTTACGAACCGAATGAGTTTATTGGATCCAAAAGTTCCTATAACAGCAGCTACGCTTAAAACAATTTTTGAACCATAAAGACATGTCTAGCAAAGAGGCTGTAGTTTTTGAACTTCATAGACCGGCACGTTCACGCTACCCTCGAAGGCGTACATTGCTCAAAGGTATTGATGATTTATGGCAAGCTGATTTAATGGAAATGATACCACCCGCTCGTCAAAATAGTGGTTACAAATACATATTAGCAGTGATTGATTGTTTTTCAAAGTATGCCTGGGTGGAACCTGTTAAATCCAAAAACGCAAAAGATATCACTCAAGCTATGAATAATATTTTTATTTCGAGTGGAAGAGTGCCAAAAAATATTCAGACTGATAATGGGAAGGAATTCTACAATGTTTCCTTCAAGAAACTCATGGAGAAGCACAAAATTAATCACTACAGTACTTACAGCCAGGTTAAAAGTTCAATTGTTGAAAGATTTAATAGAACTTTTAAATCTATGATGTATCAATTGTTTAGTCTTAGAGGAAACTACAATTATACAAAGCATTTACCTGATCTCATAAATACCTACAACAACAAACTACACCATACTTGTAGCTGAAGTAAATTCTGGTAATGAAGCAATCTTACTAGCTAATGTTTACTCTTCTAAAGTAAAAAGAAAAGATAAACAACGATTTAAAGAAGGAGACTATGTACGTGTTTCGAAAAAAAGAACTATATTTAGCAAAGGTTATACACCCAATTGGAGCACTGAAATATTTAAAATTAAAAATGTTCGTAACACTATTCCATACACTTTACCTATTGGAAGATTTGATAGGACAGCCTATTCAAGGAGCATTTTATACACAAGAACTGCAGAAAACTAAATATAAAGATGTATATCTTGTAGAAAAAATTCTAAGACGTAAAAAAAATAAGCTGTATGTAAAGTGGTTAGGTTTTAAGAAACCTTCTTGGATAAATAAAAATGATTTAGTAGAATAGCAAAGTGTGTGTAGGTTTTTTTCTCTTATCCTGTCCTTACTAAAAAATTTTTAGAGGAATTTATAAATTATAAAAAAAAACTCAGTTTGTGGGTGAAAATGTTTATTAATTTTCTTTATAATATGGAAATAATGTATTAGGAACACAAAGTTTTGATAAATAATCCAATTGAACATTTACATCTTTAAACAGGCTTTGAAATTTTAAGTATTCACTTCTTAGCAGGTTGATTTTCGTAGGTTGAAAACTTAGAAGGTTCTCCAGCCAAGTTGCTTTCCCCTGGATGGAAATCATCTTGTGCGTAAACTTAATAAAATATATTGTTGCTTTGTTAAGGTTGATTTCACTTGGAGAAACTGCTTCTTTCCCATTAAAGAAGTCATTGAACGTCTGCATGTTCGATTTCAAAGTTGTCCAGTCTTCAACATCTAGATAAATAACATCTTTTTTCGATCTCACCGCTATTAGAGGCACATAATCTAGGGAGAGACCAGTAATCAATACCTTAGAGTTGTTTTTGTTGAGTGGAAAACTTGTAGTCAGCTGCAGGCTCATTTCACTCGTAGCCATGTTTGCGTAAAACTGATGTTATAAAAGTGGAAATCACTGAAAGTCTTGTAGATTCCCCCACTCTTCCCCGAACCGTTTAAAAAAATCAGTAAAAAAATTAAACAAAGAGAAGAGGTGGTATAACGGAAGTTACTTGAGGAATACAATAGAGGTGGAAGTGAGAATGATGGAGACAGTTATAAAACCTGCACAGCTAGGGACATCGGAGGGGGGTGGAAGAACACCCTCCCACCTATCGAATGGGGGGGGTCTAACTGCGAACAGAGATGAAGCTATGGAGAATGCAATACATTGACCCCACACATACACCTCACACTCCATCGGCACAGCTACGGCGAGGAAAGGCGGAGTGACCACCCCAACTTGATAGAACTTAAATAATACATATTTTTACCAGTAACACTGATGGTCTAGTGGTTAGAGCTGCTGACTTTGGAGTAAAAGATCGCAGGATCGAAGCTAGGAGTATTTTAAAAAACTTTTTTCTTATATTAACCTGCCCCCAACCCACATGGTGGGGGAGGAGGGGATTTGGATCCGACGTTGATGACGTCATGCGCCAGAACTCTCTTTCTTCCTCTACTGTATGTTTCAGCTATATTATGTTATTTTATTAAATAGGTCAATAATAAAGTTTCTCTTATTGTAAATTGTTAATTTATTTGTTAATCTTTAAATGTTTAGTTTTGTTTGTTGTCATCGTAGAATAGTCGAGTTTGACGTACACTTTTTAATATGTATAATATGTACAGGTGAATAATAAATAAATAAAAATAAAAGGAAGTTGAAATGTTCAAAAATAAATACCAGTACAATTAATGGAAAGTTAAGTTGATTAAATCTTTTTATTGATAAAAATGATATAATTAAAGAGTCTGTGGAAAATTAAACTAATGCTAATAATTACCCTGAATCTCTAAAATATCCACTACAAACTGCCATGTAATCCATTATGATTTCTTCACATATTTCGAATTATTATCATTTATAGAGTTTTCAATAATTATTTAATAAAGAACCCAATTTTATTAAGGAAGGATTAAAAAAAACCTGTAAAAAGGAAAATGAAGATAGCAGTTTTTGTGTATTTTATTACAAAGGTAGAGCTCCACATTGAATTGGTAACAGATCTATCAACGCAGCATTTTTAACTCTTTATGACGTTGCTTTTTTTAGAAGAGGTACTTCGTCAGATATTTATTCGCAAATAAGGAATTAAAAAAATTATTTAATGAGCGTAAATGTAAATCAGTAAGCTAATGGCTAATGAAGGAACAATTTGGCATTTTACACCCCGGTGGGGGGAGGGGGCTCATTTTGGGAGTTTATGGGAAGTAACTAGTTAAGGCTTTAAAATTTCATCTCAAAAGGGTCATAAACCAATTTGGCCTTCTAGTTTTTAAATATGACATTCAAATTGAGCTAGATGTAATTTAAAACTGGATATAGATGCCAGATATAAAATCTATGTATAAATGCATGGGAATGTCTAGAGAGAACAACAAGGGGGGAGGGCAAATTTTGGTTGTGTAGGGAGTCTTACTGCACTGTTTTAATTTTGGGAGCCACCTTCTCTTGGAGGGGAGGGTCTGAGCCGGCACTGGCTACTCCGGCACCTGGCCGAATGGGAGAATGATTGTTGTGTAAATAGTGTAAATAATTATAACTTAATTTTAAGAAAAAGGAGTACGAGGAATATCGAGTACTCCATCCCATGTTATTTTAGAAGTGAAATGATTGTAGTTAGAATGAATGTATTTATTGGTATGTAAGGTTTATCGGTATGAATCGGTAATCTAGTTTGTAAGTAGAAAAGTTGAAATATACGAAATATGTAAGATAAGAGATATTATGAAGGAAGTTAATGGGACTGAGGTTAGATGGTCTGACATTAATCAATTTTGCTCAAAGTATAGATAGAGGATATATATATATATTACGCATGGCAGAAATAGCTTAGAAGCTAATGTAAAAAAAAAAAAAAAAACAGAACAACATTGAATTTTATAAAGGAGCAGGTGTAAAAATCTCGTAGGTTTTCTGTACTGTCTTCTTTATTAGACTGAATTCCAAACTTGAAGAATGCAAGATTATAAGGTAAGTTAACTCCGGTCCAACATATGAGTGAATACTTTACAATTAAAGAAATCGATGGAACTATAAATAGATATGTCTTAAAAATAATTTCATTAAACAATTAATCGTATATTGTTTAAATGCCTCCAACCATGGCAAGCAATTTAGTAAATTTAAGACGGAAATAAATATTTTGTTTTTTCTAGATTGCCATTGAAAAAAATGAAAGTCATGAACTTTATGCAATAAGCATGTCTATTGAAAAGTACTTAATTTTGTAGATTCCCCTTTCGGATGTACCCCTGACCTAGAGATTTGTCAGAAAAAGAACTAATAAATGTTCTGGCATGCAAAAAAGAAATTCATTAAATTAGTAAAGAGTTCATGGATGATTTGATAGATATGATAAAAGATGATTTTCTATCTAACAGACTATTGGAAGGTAAAAATTATAATTATGGATTGTGAATTTATTTATTTTTTGTTTAAATAATTGGTATGATAAATAATTGATGCAGATGGATGTTGGAGGATTTATGATAGACCAAAATTATTACAACGAATACGTTATTCTCATTAACATTTTTACTTGAAATTTTATTGATTTTTGATAATATTTTTTAATAAATAACTTGTTAGGAAAGTAATTTTCGCTTTTATGGACGTAAAATTTGTTTTATTTATATTCATATGTACACTATAATAGAATTGCTACAGAAGACATAAAATTAATTGGATTACTAATATATTCATTCCAAAAGCTCACTGTGATATGTTGAGAAAAAACTAAATTAATTAGAAATTTCTTAATCTGGGCCGCCTTTAGTTATACGTATGTATTATTTCTTTATAGTAGAGAATAAACTTTTGAAAACAATAATAGATTACAATTAACGCAATTGCATTAAATATTTTTTTTTTTTTAGACTCTTTTATTAAACTCTTACTTTCGACTGTTAACTAAGATTCTGTATGAATTTTGTATAAATTTTATCAATGTAGAAACTGCAGTCCTTTAAAAAAAAAGAAGTACATTCATGGTTTAGGAGCAGTTAGGCTTCGCCAGTGACCTTCATTCATGGTTTAGGAGCAGTTATGCCTCGCCAGTGACCTTCATTCACGGTTTAGGAGCAGTTAAGCCTCGCCAGTGACCTTCAACCATTCATTAAAGCCATACATCTTCTTTTTTTTTTTTTACTCTTGCCTCTTGCATTTATTAATTGTACACAAAATTCACTTCTTTTTTTCTTTTTTTTTTAACGAAATCTTGGCCTTATTTTCCATGACTATTCTCTTTTCCGGTGAAAAGTGGGTTGATAAATTCTTGAATGGATGCTCAAGAATCCAGGATATTCTCACGCCATCCATCCAGGAACGCAGGTGAATAATGTATTGTTTTCAAAAATTAAGCTACTAATAAGAAATATACAAGAACAAGTCTTTAACTAAGAAACCCAGAATTTCTTTGGCTTTTTTAAAACAAACTGTAAAAATTACTGCTAAATTATAAGAGTTTAAAAAAAATTGTACTCTTAGTTTAGACAAATTTAAAATATATTTAATTAATTTTTAATAAATTCCCCCAATTACATTATTTAAGTTTATCTACTTTTTAGCTTATTGGTCCGAGTCTGTCTGCTATTTATGAGTCGATTAATTGGGAGATCAGGAGCTTATGTTTTCAACCTTATCAATTGAGAAGTAGTCCTAAAAAGTGGTGAATTTAACATGCACCTTCTTATTCAATGGCAATCTGAACGTTCTTTTCTACGTTAATAAAATGATAATGCTCATCATAGTTGAGTTTAAAGTAGTAAAGTATGCAGGGAATTAACATACACTTTCTTCAAATATTTGTTTTTCTCTAGCAAATTCTACTGCATTTAAATTAAGGGGAGAAAGATAACCCGCAACCTGCACATAATTTGTTATGAACGTCTGTAAAGATCACCAAAAGGATTCTCTAAATAAATCAACATCCCCGTGGGGGATATTAATGAGATAGAGCCAACACTGTCATGTTAAAAGTAATAGGTTTTCTTTAGAATAATGAAAAAGAATGAGTTTTGCATCTTTTCTGTTTGTTTTTTTTTTAAATAAGATTTTAGAATTGTTAACCCTTTGTCCACTATTGTTGCTTTAAAGCAACACGAATATAATATTATTTTAACTTTTTTGGTGGGAGGTTTTTAAGGGAAATTTCCTAAACTATTTAATTACGGCAACACTGTTTCTTTGATTTTTTTGGCGTTTTTTTTACGTTCCCACTTTCAAATATGAAATAACAAGAGGAAAAAAATGCTTGTGATAGTACTGTACTTCACTCAAGTGGCTTACCCCTGCAATGTAAGTTAATTTTATTACAATATTGCAATTTTTAGCTTATTTTAGAAAATTAATTAAAATTAAACCAAACTTTTAAAGATCTTAATTACAAGTGAAAAAATCATTAAATTACTAAATATTTTCATTTTTATAATGTAAGAAATAGTATTGCGGAAAAAGTAACTATAGGAGAATTTGATACTTCGTAACTATAAATGAAGATGAATTTTTAAAGGAGCCTTGATTGCAATGTACACCACACACACTTATTGGAAGCTTTCGGAAATAAAGAAAAAAAATTATCCAAAGAATTAAAGACATGCCAATTAGCTAGAAATATAGTGAAAGAGAGAATTTTGGAAATGACAGAAAATGTTAGTTTTCAACAACAAATATATATATATAAAATCTTGCAATTTTATTTTCTCCATTTGTCTTGATTGAGTCCACTGACGTAAAAGGTTAGCTGGTTTAGCAATTTTTTTTGTACGTTATTTTGTTCAAAATAACATTAAAGAAGAATAAATAAGATTGTCAAAAACAACAACAATAAACAAAAGGAGTAGACATTTGTAATGCAGTTATAGATGCATTGGGTATCAATTACCATCACTATCAACTGATGGTGTTCGCAGATTTACAAGACAGAAAAATGGGTTTATAAATTTATTCACAAAACGCAATGAACATTCAATGAATTCCCAATGGTTTCCATTGCGTTATTGGGCTAAGATTCACGTTTGAAAATATTGGATGATATATATGAGTTTTATGACGAAATTAGTCCAATTTTATAATCCAGCACGGGCTTTAAATAAAAGAAAATTTCAAGAACTGTTAAACGAGATAAACCCATCATACAATAGCTTACTTTTTATACAATAATGTACGGTGGTTAAGCCGTGGAAATGTTCTACAAAGATTTGTAGACTGTTTGGAGGAAATTAGATTATTTCTACATAATGAGAATATTATTGAGCGATACTGTCAATTTAATGGGTCTAGAATGGCTTACAAAACTATTTTTTTTTTTTTTATGATTTAAATATGAAGCTACAAGGTGTTAATAAAACGGTCATTGTAATGTTTGACTTAATCAGAGCGTTCGAAGTTAAATTATTTTCAAATTCATATAAACATTTTTCGAATAAAGAAAAAAAATTTGTCTGACATTGAAAATCATGAAAAACTAGATGAAGAGAAACTAACAAATGAATTTTCAGTGATAATTCAATCCTTGAACCAGAAATTTTCTGCAAGATTTTTCGCAGTTTAGACAATTTAAAGGAAACTTTAAAATTTATTTTTTATTATCCCTATAAAAAATATCGTTGGATAAATTAAATTTCAAACTCTATAATTTGCATGAAATTGAAATGTAATTAGTTGATTTCCTGTCAAGCTCCCATATGGAACCAAAAATTTGTTGATTTTATAAAAAAAATTTGGAAGTGTTAACTGTTTATATTATTAATAAATAAATAAATAAAAGAAAAAAGAAATAATGATCGAAGAGAAACATGATCAAACATTAATTAAGGGAAGATTTGAAAAGTATCGATGGCGATTCAGTCTCGTGTTGAAAAGTCTGGTGTTGACTTCTTAGGCTAGCTGTATTCTAAGTAGCTATATAAGTTAAAGTGTTTATTCTTTTGTGACAACTGGTTGTGAACTCTATTCCTATTTCTTATCATTAGTATTTTTATTTGTATTCTTATTAAGTTATGTGAGCAGAAGACGATGAATAGGCAGAGATAAGACACTGTCGATCCAAGCGTCTAGGAAAGAATATATAAAGGGCCTTTGGCCGTAACCCACCAGTTCTCTTCCTACAGTGTTCTATAACAGATCAATTATTTCTTGGTCATCTTGTACCTCTGTGTCCGCTCTGAGTTTTTGATCAACGGATAGGGCATTATTCGTAATTGAATAAGGCTCGCACAAGGCATGGCCGCCGACCGATGTTGCCAGCCTGAAGCGCCCTTCCAATGCTGAATAATGTTGAATATGTTGGATATATTGGTTGAATTGGAGTCCGGATCCGCAACGGACGACTCGACTGTTATACTTTTTAGATCTGTATTTGTCGCTGAGCTTGTTGATGCTTGCACAGCGACAGGATCTATTTGAATAGGCGCAGTCGTGGACGAGATGGATATGGGGAGTTTGGGTGATGTGCCCAAAACAGAACCAGAATCCATCTGGTCTGATGAACCCAAGTAAAGTTTTAGACATGTATTCACACATTTCGTTAAAACTGTCATGTCCTCGAGGATACCAGATATCGTGAACAATGAATCCTTTGGCCGTAACCCACCAGTTCTCTTCCTTCAATGTTCTATAATAGTTCAATTTTACAAGTTCGTTACACTGTCGGTCAGCCAAGAGAAGTGAATACAATTTAGGGTATATAAATTGGTAATCATTCATTTGCACTAAACATTATTTAATCTTTGAATACAATAATTTAACATTACGAAAATTGCCAAACTAGATAAATAATAATAATTAATAAAGTGGAAAAAATCCCCCTTTTCACCTATGTCGAAGGTACGACAGACGAGAAAGCATCCGCCGAAAAGGCACCTGATCCGGTTACTACCGGTAGAGCTGTTAGACAGCGATCCAACAAAGGCACGAATCGACCCCGACCCTATGGTTTTAGAGGAAAAGGAGCACGCGTGCGTAAACCCAAATTTCGTCGTAACGTGACCGCTGATAAAGGTGAGAGTAATCCACCGCCAGTTGACCACGACAAGGAAGTGCCACAGCGTGGCAATCTCATGGCATACCCAGAAGAGCTGCATTTTCAAATATACTGTGGTAATAGCCGCGTAGTTTCCTTATCTAGGAAAGTATTTCGTGCCATCCCAAGGAGTGACTATAGGAGCGTTCAGCAATTAACTGACCTCCAATTGGCATATGTCACTACAGGACGCGTCATTGCAGCGTTCCACTCGCTGATCCACTCACGGTCAATAGAGCAAGGACCAACGCCTGCTGGCCGTCCGGCGATGCGGAGAATCTCCGGACTGCAGAATTGGGCCGAAAAAAAAGGGCACTGATGACCACTGCTGTCGATGCGCCGAAAAAAAAAATTAATAATTATAATAATTGCCAAATTAGATAAATAATAATGTTTTTGGTGTTCGTTGCGACCGTTGTATTCAATGTTGAAAATGGATTTTGAGGTTCGGTCAAACAAAAGAACTCTTTTTAAATTTCTACCGACGTTTCGGCAAATTTATTGCCTTCTTCAGGGTCTGTACAAAGGTTGAAATCCCAAACCCATCAACATTCTACATCACATATCTGGTCACTAGTGAAAGCCTCAAAATTTT
Organism: Triatoma infestans; assembly: GCA_011037195.1. Taxonomy (NCBI): domain Eukaryota; kingdom Metazoa; phylum Arthropoda; class Insecta; order Hemiptera; family Reduviidae; genus Triatoma; species Triatoma infestans. Next base: position 28,187 of record JAAEAF010014101.1, read on the forward strand.
TCCTATCACAAAATCCCAACATCATAATCCTGTCATCCGACAAAACCAAACAAACAGTGGCAATGTACAGACACGAATACGATACAAAAATTTCTCTCTAATTTCTGATTCAGAAACTTACGTTAAACTTAATAAAGATCCGACAAACTCTATTAAAACAACTACTAACAAACTAATTACTGACTTATACAAACAAAAATTAATTGATCTCAATACAAAAATTCGTCTCTCAAATTCCTCACCCACCTCACCAAAACTCTATGGCTTAGTTAAGACACATAAAGACAATAATCCTTTACGACCAATTATTTCATTCATCAATGCAACTACATATAACCTTTCAAAATTTCTTTCCGACATATTAAAACACATTTCTGATAACAGTTATAATATTAAAGATTCCTTTAAGTTAAAAGAAAAAGTAGACAGCATAAAAATCCCCACCAACTATATCCTTATTTCATTAGATGCTGCTTCCCTGATTACCAATGTTCCCATTGAAGAAACGATAGAAATTATAAAAAAGAATTTTTATCTTTTAGAAAATAAAACTAATATCCTTCTTCAAAAATTCATATCTCTGTTATCCCATTGCTGTAAATCAGAATATTTTCAATATAATGAACACTTTTACCAGCAAATCTTTGGCACAGCCATGGGAAGTAGCGTAGGACCTATTCTTGCGGATATCATCATGTCTGAATTAATTCCAAATTCTATTCGAAAACTACCTTTTACAATTCCTTTTTTCTTTAAATATGTTGATGATTGTTTAACCGCTGTCCCTAAAGAACATGTCCATACCATCCTGAATACCTTTAATACATACAATCCCCGTTTACAATTTACCCACGAAGTAGAAATAGATAATAAAATTAATTTTTTAGACATGACGATTATCCGTGAAGAAAATGGTTCTCTTATTACCAATTGGTTAATGAAATCCATACGTTCTGACAGATTCCTACATTTCCTTTCCAATCATCCATATAACCAGAAAATCAATTTTGTTAAATCCTTTACCAAACGTGTACTGCATCTTAGCCATCCTTGTTTCCATGATGAAAACAAGTTAAAATTATCAAAGATTTTTAAAAATAATGGCTATCCCCTCCATATTATACAAAAAATATTATATCAACCATCCACAGATAATGTGTTCAACCTGACTCCTTCTACGCCATCACAGCAACTTCCAATATCCTATATATCTATCCCATACATAGAAGGTCTATCAGAAAAAATAGCTAAAATTTTCAAGAAATATAACCTTTCCATTGCCCACAAAAACTCCAATCCTTTAAAAAAACTCTTTTCTAAACTAAAAGACCCCACACCCACAACTTTATTATCAGATATAATTTACAAAATAAATTGTTTACAATGCCCAGGTACGTACATAGGACAAACATCTCAATATTTAAAAAATAGACTGTACCAACATAAATACGACTGTAAAACTAAAAAACCGACTGACACGACTACGGCACTAACGAAACACTGCATACAATACAAACACGAGTTTGACATAGAAAACACCAAAATTCTCTCCATCAATAATAATAATAAAAAAAGAAATATATTGGAAATGATTTATATTAAAAAAGATAAATTCTCTATTAATTTTAGAACAGACACCAAAAACCTATCCCTCAGCTATAACAATCTCCTGGAATTTCCAAAACAACATACAGACTAAGACACGGTTTTCCCATCCCCTCTCCTAGCCCTTTATAAACCTTGACCCATCCAATGTCCGTAACACTTGGTGATGATATGTCACAGGTTATACTAGATTATTAATTACTACTGCCTACACTTCTGCCTACTTTGCATGACCCACGGGAAACAACTGTTGTGAAGAGGAAAAATAAGGATGGCACAAGCTCAGAGGTTTTTTGTCCACAGGTAGTGGCTGAGTACAATAAGATAATGGGTGGGGTCGATAAATTCGATTAATTAAGAGAAAGATATGCTGTTGGTAGGCGATCTGTAAAATGGTGGCATAGAATATTTTACTTTATTTTGGATGTTGCTATTGTCAACAGCTTCATTTTATGGAAAGTTAGCAAAAGAGGCACAGGTTTGCACGACCAGCTAACGCCTCGAGTATTTTCAAATTACAGAAAAGAGCAGTAAAAATTATGATGTTCAAAAGAACTCGAGGTAGCTGTAGGCCATTATTTCCGGCATTAAACATCCTGACATTACCATCACTGTATATCTACAAGCTCGCTCTGCAACAACAAAAAAATCCAAATAAAGATACGAGAGGCAAGTGACACTGTTATAACATACGCAACAATATCGATATAAACTTACATTCAAAAAGACTGACAAAATCTGCAGTGGTTCCAGGTATTATGTCCGCGAAGATATACAATAAAATTCCAAATGAATTAAGGCAGTTGGATTATCTCGAAATTAAAAAAATGATGAACCACTTCTTGATAAAGAAATGTTTTTATCACATAAAAGAGTTTATGGAACAGAACTGGACAGTAGAAGATTTTAAAATAAACTGAATTATAAGTAAAGTATACCAGCAAGTTTTGTTGTTGTTATTAGTGTAAAGTTCATTGTCAGTGATCACAGTTGTATATTTTTGTTAGTGAATAAGTTTTTTGACGAGCCTATTATATTGTAACTGATGTATACAGGCAAATAAAATATATCATATCATATAGAATTCGGCTCGCAAGACAGTTAATTGCTGGATACTCATCAAGAAAACGCCGGGGTCCCAAGCCCGTCTTCCTAGCTAAACGAGGCAAAGTGCCAGATGATGTACGTCTTCAATCTGTTGGGGTACATCAACCTGTACTAGGGAAAACGTATAGGAGATGTCGTCATTGCAGCACAAAGGCAGCAGAGAAGCGTACAAAATGCATGTGTACAAGCTGTGATGTACCGTTGTGCGTTGATCCTTGTTTTAGACAATTCCACGGCAAGTAATTGTAAGAAAAATTCACTATTTTGGAAAATAAATGAAAAAAGGTACGAAGAAATTATTTTTTCCATCCTTCCCACAGAGAGTCCTTGGAAAGAATACTTCCCACCTCATTTTGTAGACACATGCCTACAATGATTAAAAAGGGGAATTGTCCTACAATTAGTTTGTACTCTAGCAAATTAATATTCAGCCTCAGATTCTGTTGTATTTTGCTACATTAATTTTGCCCACGAAAGGGTTTTAATATTGATCGGTCTACAATAATTTAAAATAAATTTAATTGTACTATATATAGGTATATCATATTTTGTACTTAGTTTATTTTATATTGTTTACTTTAAAATTTTTTAGAAGGCAATAAATTTGCCGAAACGTCGGTAGAAATTTAAAAAGAGTTCTTTTGTTTGACCGAACCTCAAAATCCATTTTAAACAATAAATAATAATAGTAGAGTAATATTGTATGTTTTAGCGCACTCCCTCGACTCGTGCATTGCATCCAAAACGGTTGGCTGGCAGGTGTGTTTCCTCCCTTCCTCACCTTTTGCTGCAGCCTCTGCTCCAGCCGGTCTGGAGAGAGTGGTGGTTATTAATCTTTTTCTCTGTATGTGTGTGAGTAGCATTAACCTCGTATATAAAATTACTATTGCAAATAGTATGGTTAGTTAACTTGCTCTATCCCACCTGCTTTCCTACCTACGTTAGTACTTTTGAAAACAATCCCCAACCCACCCTAAAAATAAAGAAAGAAAAAACATGAACATTTAAAAGGACAAAGTTATGTACTTATATTTATAATCTTCATTAACTTTGGAAAAAAAATACTACATCGATTATAGGTGCATTACATAGAGCACTAATCTCGCGAATAACTACACAACTACACAAAATTATATATATTGAACATTTAAAAATACAAAGTTACGTATTTAAATTGATAACCTTCATTAACTTTAAATAAATATCACATCGATTCCAGGTGCACACAATGCATAGAGTATGAATCTCGCGAACATAGCTATATATAATTTAAAAAAAAGAAGAAAATAACATACATGATGTTGCAATTCAAGACGTAAGCCTTCCTCAATTGAACATAAACATTATTTATTATTTTCTATATTTGTAGCAAAATAGTTAATTCTAAATTAGTGGAAGCAAAACAAACAGAAAAAGGTAAAAACGTTGAAAAGCAGTGTATATAAAGCAGAGAATTTTAAGCCCCACACTTACAGTTTCCAAGATTTGTTGAGAGAACTACATTCAACCGTGATAAATCTTCATATTTATGTAGGTTTTTACATTTTAGTTTAATAATATTTAAGTTTTAGGTAATAAATTTAACATTTTTTCCCTTGCAGATGAGTACTTTGAAGTCAGTATTAAATTCAGTAAATCAACATCTACTACCCACAAAGTCAATCAGAGAACTTATCGTGGATAAAAAGTATAAGATATTATCTTTCACAAGGGTGGAAACCAAATTTGGTAAAGGCGTTGTTGTTAATTTAGAAGATGAAGAAACAACGTTTAAATGTTTTCTCCTAAATCGTATGCTTTAAAAATTACGGACTCGATGATAGATAGCTATCAACCAACGGAAGTAGTTCTTATTTACTGTGGGATCGGTACAAATAACTCATTTATGTTGAGTTTGAATAGGTTGCTTCTAAATAATTATTTTATACTATTATATCGGGAACATGGAGCTAACAATTTTTTTTATAAATCAGTACTTATGTACAAAATCAAAAATGTACGTAACTAAGCAAGGGTTCATATGTGAAGACTGTTCCCATAGCTTAGAATTTGAGAATACATTAAAAATAAAGTATGCCCACTTTTTATGCCATGAATCTGACATAATTTGTGATGTTTATTGCAGTCTTTGTGATGGACCTTTGACGTCCAGAAATACTGTGGATAGTTGTGATTCCTGCACGGAACACATAAGTTCCATGGTAGTAGACAGAACAATAAAAAGTGGTTGGACTATTTCCTATTAAACCCTTATAAAAACAAATTAAAAGATGAAGAAACAACATTTAAATGTTTTCCACCAAAATCGTGTTCGTTAAAAGTCACAGATTCGATGACAGATAATTACGAACCTTCGGAAATATCTCTTATATATCTTGGAAACGGTGGAAATATCTCATTACCAGTGCCAAAGAACAAGCATGGAATTCCAACTTTGTTTGTGGAAAATGTGGGCAGCTTTTCATTAGAGCAGATAACAGAAGACGTCATGAAGTAACTTGTCTTCATGTCTTCACAAGAATTTGTTCGCACTGTGGATACCGTTTTTCCAATCTACACAACTTGTTAAGGCATGAAGATGCCTGTATGCAAGAACCTCCAATAAAGAGAACCAAATCAGAACCTAAGAGAAAAGAACTTCTAGCACACGTACCGGATGATGAGGGGATTCGAAGGTCGAAACCTTCTACAGGATTCTAAGGTCGACTAAGTTCTTTTTTATTCGTAGCGGCAACAATTTTGATCTTCCGCTATTTCTTTACTCAGTCAAAAGTAAAATTATTCAACGTATAGAAAAAGAAACCGCTGTTTAAGTTTTGAATGTAGTTAAAGTCCATGGATAATTTTGGATATTTTACAAATATGGTGCAACACGTGTATTCTAATGGGTTGATAATATACATATTAAAGAATTTATACCGGCTGGCATAGTTTTTTGATATTTTATTGAGTTAGACCCTAGCTATACGCTATCTTTTGGGCAACTCTATATAGAGAATTATTTGAGTTATTTTTTGATTCTGAAGTTATTGAGTTGTTTGTTAACTCCATGAATGGAGTGCTCTCCAAAAAGGAGACCTTCAGTTTTCCACCACAGCCGAGGAGATCAAATTAACAATTGCGATTTTGTTAGTCACAGGCTACATTCCTCTGCCAAGGTACAGAATGTTTTGGGAGCAAAGTGACGATTCACTAAATACTGCTGTAGCTAATTCGATGTCTCGGTCTAGATTCGAAAAAATCATGAAATATTTTCATGTGTGTGACAACACTAATCTAAACTTACAAGATAAATTCAGTAAAGTTAGGCCATTATGGAATTTACTAAATCAGCGTTCGTTGAAATATTACAATCCATCCGAAAATAACTTATGCGTTGATGAAGCTATGGTTCCATATTTCGGTCGTCATGGTAGTAAGCAGCATCTACACGGAAAGCCAATTAGATTTGGATATAAAATATGGTGTATTTGCACTATTGGTTACCTAATACAAGCAGAGCCAAAACAAGGAGCTAAAACTGGGAATACTTATAGTAATTTAGGACTAGGAGGTTCTGTAGTGATGGATTTAGTTTCTTATTTGCCCGACTGTAAATATAATCTTTATTTTGACAATTTTTTTACATCATTAAAATTGGTTGACACGCTAAAAGAAATGGGAAATACAGGAACGGGAACAATCAGAACAAACAGGGTTGAAAAAGCATCTCTAATGGATATAAAGAAAATATCCAAAAAACAAAGAGGATATTTTAATGTTACTATTATAATGATTTCAAATTACCGACCGCCAGATTCAATCGAATTTCTAAATCGTGTTTGCGTTATTAATGCGGATCAACCTTTTTTTCAGGATATAACCGAAGGCCCGTTTATTACTTCTACTGATGCCGTATTTGTACCGTCGTCGCCGGCTAGTTCGGAGATATTATCGTCCCCGGTTCGTCCGTCTACAGTTACAGGCACCTACATCAGCAATAAGGAAACAACGCCCACACAGATAGATACTACTGTTCTCTTTAAGATAGAGATAACCATTTATATATATAAGATAATAATTTAATTGTTAGATGATTAGTACTTTGCTCGTTGCTACTGTGTACATGTGTGTCCGCTTGTATGTCAATAAAAGTTTTTTTTAAAAACTCCCCCGCAGTTTCTGTTTTTATAACTGGCGCCCGATTGCAGGGACCGGCGAAAGTATTTAAAGCGATCTGTAATCCCCTAAAATACTTCGGTTTTTACCGTTAATTGCCGGCCCAACGGAAAGGAATCCAGACGAGACTACTTATCTCAACCAGGGTTCCAGACACCCATCAACTGCACACAACAGGCTACAGGGCACACAAACCAGGAAACCTGGCGACACACCACGAGGACATCATCGCAACCGAGGGAGCCTCAGGCGGAACTTCGGAGCCAGAGCAACAACCACCAAATCCTTTCAGAGGTAATTTAAATTTCACTCTCGTACCATCCAGAATGAGCAAAATTTCAAGGCCCCTTTCACACGACATCTTGCGATACATCCCCGATTATGAAGGCAACGAACTTCCCCATTTTATAGACACTTGCCTAGAAATTTACGGGAGTCACTGTGCGGCAAACGTTGAAGAAAAAGAGCATAACCACTGGTTATTAATAAAAGCCATACTAACCCACATAAAAGGCCCCGCTAAAATTGTAATATATAATAATAATTGTAAAACAGTAGAGGAAATTATAAAAGCACTACGAAAAAATTTTGCGGATAATCGAACGGTACCCGACCTATTTTCAGAGATAAATTGCATGAGGTCAAAACCAAAAGAACACCCTATAGAATTCTTAAATCGACTAGACGAAAAACGGACTACCATAGTAACAAAATATAAAATAGACGGGACGACTGGAGTAGTATTAACAGAATTAACTAAACAATTAGACGCTCATTTAGTAAGAATATTCCTTTACGGGATACACCCTTCACTAGGCGCTTATTTACAATCACTACAATGTCAAAACCTAGACGACGCTCGAACAAAAATTATAAATGACTGCGGAATAATAATGAGCCAACTAAGACTAGCAAACACACCCGAAAGCATTACGTACAACACCCCAGTAACAAACAAGACCCCCCCAAACACTCAAAGACCCTATAAAAACAATTTTACTTATCCACAATACCAAACCTATCAAAACCCTCGATCCAACTTTATCCAACATCAAAACTATGTACCACACTTTAATTTCCCTCAATACTCTCAATTTAGACCCGACTATAATTCCCCCCAACACTTTCAATTTAGACCCAACTTTAATTCCCCTCAACATTTTCAATTTAGACCTAACTTGAACTTCCCCCAATCATCACAGTCCAGATTTAAATACCAGAACACACCAAAATGGGATTCACAAAATACCGTATCAATGAGAACGGTTAACAAACTAACAGACGGAAGAAACATGGGAGCCCCACATGAATTAAACATAACCGAATCCACTCAGAACAGCGAAATAAACGAACTAAGAGAACAGGTTAGAACCCTAACCGAAACAGTCTCGAAACTTACAAACCATTTTTTAGAACCAGGACCGACAGTAACAGAACCCCCCGGGAAACAACAATATTTGAGTTAAAAGCACTATCACAATCCTTACCGTATTTCCTAGACAAGACAAATAACAAATGGTTAATCGACACAGGATCCCAAAAAAATTACATAAATCCCGAAATAGTAAAATCCAACATGAAAAAATATTCTGAAGAATTTTTAGTACGAACACCAACAGGCGAAGAAAAAGGACATGAGTACATTTTAATGAATATTGACCAGATATTTCCGAAAGCGGAACCTATTAAACTATACATATACAATTTTTCTCCCCGTTACGACATACTGATAGGACATGAAACTTTAAGTAAATTAAACGCTACGGTAGACTTTAAGAAAAAATTATTAAGATATAAATATAGTAATAAGAGACTATTATTTAAAATGGATGATAAAGTAAACTTAAAAAAAGGTTATAATATAGTTAATATCCCCTTAAAAAACGTAAATTGCAAGGAAGGAATAATTAAAACAAAAGAATTAAATAAGGAAATCACAATTCAAGGCGGTTTAGTAAAAAACGAAAAAGGGCGGGCTAAGTGTCTCGTTTACGCCCAAGAGGTAACAACAATATCGTTGGAACCCATGGAAATAGACGAGGTCGACTCTATACATGATTCTAGCTCTTCGACCATAAGTCCAAAGGAGTTAGAGGAAATAAAAAAAGAAATCCCACACCTTTTACGAACTAGCCACATGAATGATGAAGAGAAGTATAAAATTATAGAACTAATTAGACAATACCCAGAAACGATAAAACGAGAAAATGACAGACTAAGTAGCACGAACTTACTTAAACATAAAATTAGGACAAAAGACGAAAATCCGGTTTACACCAAAAGCTACCGATACCCAGAAGCTTTTAGAAATGATGTTAAATTAGAAATAGATAAATTACTAGAAAATAAAATAATACAACCTAGCCATTCCCCTTATAATTCCCCCATTTGGGTAATTACAAAGAAACCCGACGCTTCAGGTAAGCGCAAAATAAGAATGGTGATCGACTATCGTAAGCAAAACGAGAAAACGATAGAAGATAAGTTCCCCCTGCCCAATATAGAGGACCTTTTCGGCAAGATCGGAAGGGCCACTTATTTCTCTGCCATAGATTTGGCTTCGGGATTCCATCAGATCGAGATGGACCCCGAATCAATCCCGAAAACAGCCTTCAGCACAGAGACTGGGCATTACGAGTTCTTAAGGATGCCCTTCGGACTCAAAAATGCACCTCCAACCTTTCAAAGAGCAATGAATGTTATCTTTGCTGACATTCCCAATGCCCTTGTTTATATGGATGACATTATTGTTTTTTCGGACAGCCTAACTGAACATTTAAAACACTTACAAACAGTTTTTAAGAAATTAAAGAAGTATAATTTAAAACTGCAGCTAGATAAAACGGAATTTTTCAAGAGAGAACTTCTCTATCTAGGTCATATAATATCAGAAAAAGGTATACAACCAAACCCCCAAAAGTTAGAAGTAATAAAAAAATTTCTAACATATGAACACATAAGACGAAGATACTACTGGCCAGGAATGTACAAAGACATCTCTGACTACATTAATCAATGTCCAATCTGCCTGAAAACCAAATATGAGAGACAACCCATCAAACTGACTTATAATCTCACCCCTACACCAGATAAACCCTTCGAGAAATTGGCCATAGATGTATTCAACTATAACTCAAAGAAATTTTTAACCATGATTGACTGCTTTAGCAAAAAACTAACGATCTACCCCATACAAACACACAATCAATTGGAGGTACAAGACAGATTACAAAACTACTTCTCCCTTTTCCCATTACCGAAAATAATCCAAATGGATAATGGAAAAGAATTCGACAACAACGGTATCAAAAATTTACTCACCCTTTACAACATAGAACCTCACTACACGACACCCTCACATTCACAATCACAAGGCATCATAGAAAGAGCCCACTCTACCTTGGTAGAGCTATTAAATTCAATCCAACTCCAAAATAAAACTAACAACCTAGAAAGAAACATACAGCTAGCAATATTAGCATACAACAACAGCATAATAACAAGTCTAAAATTAACTCCCAAGTTTTTAAAAACTCCCCCGCAGTTTCTGTTTTTATAACTTACGTCGAGGTACTAAATTACATACAAGTTTTTGTTCTTCCTCAAGTAGTGTAGCGCGCATCAGTGGTTGTCAACAAGACCATCACCATTTTAAATGGCTTAATCCTGTTATGTATGATTGCGATAATGATACAGAATTGATTAAAGCTAATTGTAAATTATACGGTAAGGTGAAGTTACTGAGTGTACTTTGGATTATAGATTCCTTTAGTGTTCATCACGTAAGGCACATGAATACTGGCCAATCTAAAAACGAATGGGATAAATTAAGCGGTTACTACAATAGCAAATATAATGAAGAAAATTTACAAGCTCCAAATTATCATTTTCCTTCTGATATCGATGTTAATGATTTTTCTGCAAGTGGACCAAAGATTTTGGAATATTTTTATAACAATGGTTATACTAAGGGTGATATTACTGCTACGGCGTTTAATGTGCCGAAGACGGCTGATATGGGATACACTTCCACGAATATTACTAAGAAGAGGTATATTTCGCCTCGTACGAAATTTAGGATTAAATGGAATCCTAAGGCTAATACAATTGATTCTACTGAGATATTGAATGATTCGGATACGTTTGGCAAGTTTTGTGAAAAATTGAAAATTAATAAACCGCCTCCTTTGTTATAAGTAAGACCATTTGATGGTGAACAAAGAAATAAAGATCAGATTGATGCAACGCAAATGATAGCTAGTTATGTTACTTGTAGAGTACGAACGTATTATAGGTTTATGTTTTCTGGACGTTTGTATAACGTGCCTTTCTAATGTTTTGTAGATGGAAGCTAGAAGAATAAGTGCATTTGAACGCCTTCAGGATAGTCACAATTTGAAAAGTTGGCCTGCCTATTTCTTGGAAGTTGTGTTTTGTTTAAATTTAAATTTTTATGCCAATCGATTAAAGTTTGTTGCTTTTTGTGCAATTAATAATTTGGACATCAATATGGTTATAGACATTTTGGAACTTTTTCATGAAAATGTTAGTGGCAGAAATTATGTCAAAATATATTCTTTGTTACAAGATTGTTACAACAGACGTGCTTATACACTTAGATATGAGTCGTATGATGTTAATTCTAAATGTATGAGAACTGTCGGTGGTTTAATGTATGCACTACCGGGTGAATATTCATTAAATAGTGTATACAGTCTAAGTCATGAATGTAAATTAAAATTGAGAAAAATCGGATTAACTGAATATTTCGGTATAGACAATTTTATATTTTTTAATGAATTTGATACACAAATGGAGTGTTAATTATTTTAATAAAAGGCGCGAAGCGCCCTTAATCTAAAGCAAAACTGTGTCTTTTTTATCCTGTTTCCTGTAGAGGGGAGTTGTGTTTAAAACGTACCCGTACGCGTATACTAGTATTACTTATATACGCGTACGGGTTAAGCTCTAGTCAGTGTTGCTTGAGAATTCTAAGTATGAAGGTCACCAACCAGTCCAGCGGCAAGTCCAGACAGGCGGGTTCAGTAACCCCCACCAAGGTCAAGAAGCGTCAGCGTGGTAGTAGTCAGTTTCTGATGACTTTGCCATTAGGTGGGGAGAAACCTTCTTTTTATATAAGAGACTTAGTGTTACTTAACTTAAAACTATTCGCTACAGTGATAAGTTATTGCATAAGTTTAGAAAGAGGCCAGAGTGGAACGCATAGTGAGTATCATGTGCATATATATGTAAAATTTTTGGAAAAATTGTTGCTGGTAGATGTGGGCGAGTATTTCAAAGCAATATTTAATGTTGAACATTTTGATATACAATCGGTCAGGTCCGAACGTAATGTTCTTAAATATATTACTAAGGAAGACGAAAATTGTTTGCACAATTTTAAAATTTCATTGCTTTCAGTTCGTTATCAATGTTTCCATTATTTTAGCCAAATGGAAGTGTTTAGTTTCTGTCATCCTTTTGTAGTTGAACACAGGAATAATTATAAATTTTTGATAAATATGTATGAAGAGGTGCGCTCAAAGCTTCGCCTCGGTTACAGTTATATCTATCCTGATGTAAGGGTTGATTTTGAATGGTGTAATAAAGTTTATGCGTGGTATGATACTTTTGTCACTACTTGTTATTACTATAAAAAAAAACATTTATATTTATACGGCCCTTCAAATGTTGGCAAAAGTACTGTCATAAATTCTTTGATTCGCGGGTTACATTCCTTAATATTCTATGGCCCGTCAAGTAAAATAGCATATCCTTTTGATATTATTATCAAATAACAGATCAAAATTCCGGGATCTCTCTTTTACAATATCATGATAACAACATTGTTACACTTTGTTCAAACAAAGTAGGAGTCGAACCAATGAATCAAACAAAAAGGTGGAGCCGAAAAGAGAAAAAAGAAATATTTATATCAGCCAGCAATGGAAAAGATTACAGTACGTACATGGGGGGAGTAGACTGATTAGACTGCAATATAGCAGCCTACAGAATAAATTATAGAAGCAAGAAATGGTATTACCAATTGATTGTCTTTCCCATAAATGTGTCTGTCAATAATGTTTGGCTCTTATATCGCGAACAAGAAGAGAGTAAATCATTAGATCTTCTGGCTTTCACTAGACAAATCACAAATGCTATTTTTCAAAAATATTCGTCGAGAAAAAATATCGAACGTCCTATGCATTTACTAATAAAAGCTGTAGACAAAAGAGTTTCTGAAGATGTTAGGTTCGATAGGTATGACCACATTATTGGAAGCGGTGAGAAACAAACTAGATGTGGTCAATGCAAGAAAAATACAACAAAGAAGTGTTTGAAGTGCAATGTGGCATTACATGCAAATTGTTTTGAACTGTTTCATAAAAAATATTATTTCTATTACATTTTTATTATAAATATATATATTCAACATTTTCATTTATAATTTTCTTATTACAAACATGTAACAATTCCAAATAGTACAGTTTAGATAATAATTGTAATAATCTTTTTCGAATAAATAATTAATATGTTTAAGCTTTTTATATCATTCTCAAAGCAAATAAACATTACAGACCTTCGTAAAACATTTGAAAATTGAGGCACCCATACGATCCCACTGTTCTAAAAATGGAACATGCCGTTACAGATAAGGAAAAATCAAAATAAACGTAATTTTAGTGAATATACCATTAACTAACTTCTAAAAAGATGATTTCACTAAAAAATACTATGATTATTCAAAATTAATAATTTGGGACTAAATGGGTTAAAAGAAATATTAAAATAATTTTAGAAAGATACATAAATTTATTTAGTTCAAGTCGATTTAGATCTTAAAGTTATCTTTTAATATATTTTGGAATAATGCAGTATTGTTGAATGAAACTCAGAAATATGTTCAGAGCTCTATTCCTTTTAAATTCATCAAAATTTACGCCCAGATAAGACTTTCTGGCCCTTATCTTATTAAACCATTCAATAAAATTACCTCTAAAATAAATCTAAAAAACCTTTCCCCCACTTATGTGTAATTTAAACGAACCTGAAACCCTGAAACTTTAATACATTATTTATAAAGTGTCCATTATACATGGCATTTAGAAAAAAATTAAATATAACTGTAGTAAATGATGTTAATTCTGAATTTACAAATCTTTTTCATAATACTCCTGTTGAGCATACAATATATAATATCTACAAGTCCATTGAAAATGTGTTGAAATTAAGAGACATAAATTGTGTTTATTTTATGTGTGTGATAATTAAGGTGTGTTCCAAATTTTGAAATTTAGTAATTTAGCGATAGAATACGTACATGGTATTAATAAGCAAGTAGTAATAAGAATAGAAGAGTGTTAAACACAAATCGAGTGTACGATATTCTGTTTATGTTAGTTGACCCTATAACCATTGAAATAACAGAATAAGTTTGCAACAGAGGTTTGTCTATCTGTGAGGCTGTTGCTAAGAGCGTGATTCTTAATGGAGTAGTGCTGGCCAGTACGCCTCAGTTAAAACGGCCTTGAAAAGGGCTCGAGTGTTTGAAAAGGGCAGCTTTTTCATCGTTTTTATGCATTTTTTCTCCTCTTTAATAGTGTAATTAGGTAATTATTAATTAATAATTAAAATATAATTTATAGTAATCATTAGTGTTTGTTACGTATTCCTGGTGTTTAAAGGGAGTTTTTTTAAAAAAAAATGCAACGGAATACGTACGAGTAACTGGGTCGATTAAATAAATCAATAAAAGAGACAGTGACGTTACTTAGAATTTTTGTCACACAGAGCACTGTTGTAGCGTTCTAGCCTCAGTACAGGGTACCAGGTTTTCGTTGTACCTAGCCAAGTGGCAGGGCCCCAGTAGCCATTATTAAGTTAAGTTCCGTTCTAATGGTCGATCAGAAGTGACGCTATCGCCCAGACCGCATTTTTTCTTACTCTTATCGCTTTATATTTCTAAAGTTCTATTTTTATATTTCCGAATTATATTCTAAATCATTTTGTGTTGAAGTGTATTCACTGTGGTTTGCACAATTACATACCAAACGTATTATTCAAGTGTAGTTCACGTATTATGTTTGTGGCATCTCTTAACTTGCAGCATCATACTTCTCTTTTACGCCATACAGTTTCAGCCTCATACTTCTAGCAGTCTGGTGATCAGTTATCTTACAGGATTAACACTCTTAACGAGCTTATTCAGCGCAGTGGTGATACCAGGATTCACCAATTTAGATAGCGTCAATCGTTGGCGGATGCAAGTGGCTTATATCAACTTATTTCTAATATTTCTGAGTAAGATATTTATCCTATTTTTCCTCTCCTTTATATCTTTACTCTTGTTTCATAGTTAGTATAAGCTGGCAGATGCCATTTACGCGATAATTGAAATCGCACTGAAGGTAACCTACTGTATTATTTCTTCTCTATTAGTACCTTCAGTTTCAGTCTAATATTCAGTGCATTATTAACCTTTTGCTCTATAATTCAAAGCTAAGTGATTCTTCACTGCCTGTTCAACTTCTACATTCTGGGGAGACGTATTCGATACACCAAATTCGAACACATTTTGATTAAAGGAGGCGTAAGGAACTTTAAGGCAAGTACCCTCACTCTAGCTTCTCTTATTCGCCCTCCTGGTGTTATAATATTTTTTCTCAGCCTAGTTTGAGAACATACAGTTCAGTCTGTAACCTTAATTTCCTACATATTTATTCTTATGCCAACAGCTGGTCCTCCGTCGGATGTGAAGTCATCCTTTCTTCAGCAACCTGTGGACAGCTCTGGAAGGGATTGTTTGCCATCCAACAGTCAGAGTAATTCCCAGGGCGTACCCACTAGTCAGCGTTCGTTTTCGAGTTCGGATGTGAGGCGGGAAGACTGGGGAGGCGCTTATTCATCAATAAATTTATTATTATTTTTGACTTGGTGCTTTTTCTGTCTTTGTTGCCCCACCTCTCTATTCTTTACAGCAAGACCTACCTATGGTCTCCTTACGGAGTTCCTGCAGAGTTCTAAATTCCCGGAAACCATCTAGTGGTGCCGGATGAACTACTACCGAGCTTGCAAATACGTAACAGTGTTGTTTGTCACTATGGCATGTTGGGTGTCATAGGAAACAGTTTTGAAAGTTCTATGCATCTGTGCAACTTTTATTAGGAAAATAAGAAACCCTGACAAATTTTTGCGTTTTCAATTATTCGTAATTATAAAGTTTTGTAGTATACTCTGCCCACATATTTCCTGTTCTCGAGAATTTATAGTTCCTTAACGAAACGGTTCATTATGGGAGATATCGAGCAATTAAAGAAAGAAATGGTCAAGTTAAAACAAGAATGCGACGCGCTACGGCGACTTTCGTTAGCGCGGACTAATACCACTACAGCTCAGACTAGCAGCGCCAAACGGGACCTCAGTCTGCAATCCCTTATAAGACCATGGGGAGGCGAAGAGGAGGAAGGAGTAGATATATTTTTACAAAATATTGAACTGCTGGCGGTCTCAGGGAGTTGGACCGATGATGATCTGAAACTCATATCTAGGTTGAAGTTGACTGGCGCTGCTTCGGCGTGTATAGCGGGCCACCAGAACTCTTAGAACCGGCGTCAACCTGCCAAGATCTTAAGAAGGTATTAAGAAACCGTTTTGATACCTTGCTCTCCCCAGCCCAGAGATTGCTGCAATTAAATTCGCTTGTACAGCGACCAGACGAGGGGGTGTTGGCTTTTGCAGATCGATGCAGGCGATTGGGCGAAGGTACTATGCCAAAGTCGTTAACGGCGGAGCAATCACGTTACGCCAGGGAGCAAGCCGAACAGGTCTTGCTGGCCGCCTATGTAAAGGGCTTGCGTGGGGAGCCGGGGCTCCAGTTATAGTACCATCCGCCCACCAATTTCCAAGATGCTGTGGCTACAGCAGCAAGGATAGAATTGGCACACGCACAGGTCCGAATAGCTAATCAGGAGGTGTGCGCGATCCAAGGACTATCTGGGAATGAGACACGTTTTTCTCGCAGAGGACCCTGCTTTAAATGAGAGAAGGTGGACTCGTGGCGAAAGACTGCCCGAGAATTCAGCCAGGTCCGGATTCTGGGAGCCAATCAAAACGAAACGCGAGGAAGGGGAAAAGGGGCGCCTGTTTTGTTTGTGGTCAGCAGGGACATTTTGCGAGAGCATGTCCCAGGCGGTCAAACGCAGCAAACGTGTGCTCGTGTAACTCAGAAGAAGCGGAGTTCCAGACCCCAAATGGGACCGGTGGAAGCCCCGTCCACAGGAACTACAAGAACCTAGGAGCCTCAGTCTCGATTCCTAACGTCTGCGCGAACACTTCGAAGAATATGTTGGTAACTGTCAAGGTGGCGGGCAGGCATCTACGCCTTTAAGTTGACAGCGGGTCGGAAATTAGTATAATTAAGAAAGAGATACCGGATGTACCCCTAAAGGATGCGGAGATTACAGCGACCGGGGTTACGGGGAGTATTATCCCTGTTCAGGGGATCCAAACGTTACCGTGCCGTCTAGGTAGAAATAGAATAACCCACCGCTTTACTGTGGCGTCAGTAAGTACTATTGGAGATGGACTTAACGGATTAGACTTCATGGCGGCCGTGGGTATGGTAGTGGACATACCGCAGAGTTGTGTGAGAGCCAATGGCGGGTTTATAGAGAAAGTTACACACTCCGCGGACTATCGAACAGCGGATATCATTTGGAGAAAGAACCATGTATTGTCCGACGCCAATAGGCACTTCATGGGAAATTAGCTCCTAAGTACGTTAAGTGCAGAGTTAGGAGAATGGTCTCGGAACTTATTGCAGAACTGGAAGATTTAGATGGTACAAGCATCGGAACATGGCACGTCGAAGAACTTAAACCGGATACTTCCTCTAATCCCTGATCTTTCCTTCCTCTCCAAGCCTGTATTTCCGTGGTTCCACTCCGGAGTTGAGGGGGGGATGTTATAAAAATAATTTGGAAAGACAAATTTTATTTTATAAGTTAAATAAAATTCGTAAGTTATATTAAATATTAAAATTCGTAAGTTTTATAAGTTAAATTAAAAATAAAGGTAAGGCAAATAAAAACATAGCCGGCGGCTATATTTAGTGTCAATCTGTCTATAAGTTATCAGTAAGAGAAGTAAAGTTCAGTTGTTAACAATAGGCATAAACAGTAGTGAAGTACACAGAAGTGCGCGCGTCTGTAGAGGCGATCGAGTCTGCTCTGAGGCGAGTAACAGGGCAGGTGTAAGGCAGTTTTTTTTTGCCACTTTTTTTGAGAGTGAGTTTTCTTATAGCGCCTAGGCGGATTTTCTTTTCCTGTAAAGTACTGTGGAATTAGTAGTTTGGAGACTGAGCTGAAAACTGCCGGAAAACAACTGACGAAAAACCGGAAGAAGGGATCTGTGGCTGTCTCCCAACTAAAGAAAACTCTTGTGGAAAGTGGAAAACTCCTATGGACATTATTAAGCTTCACAGCAAGTATAATCTGTGCTTTTTTTTCAAATTATAAATTAAACAACTTAAATTAATTACGTTTCTGTTTTAAGCAAAGAAATAAATTAAATTTATTAATTCGAATTCGCTACTGAAACCTGGCCAGGGGAGTATATATTAACTTTTTGGATATATATTGGCATGTATTTTTTGTTTAATCGCTATCAAAAGTGATAGCTTCCGTACTGTGATTGTATAGTTTTTCTTTTTTCTTTGCATTTACAGAACCAGGCAAATTGAATTTATTTTTATTATTTTCTTGAAAGTACTGTAGGGGTAGTGAACCCCCACCACTCATCCACTCTAGCGAGTGAACCCCCATCACTCAAAAACAGCCCCTCGCGCACAGAGAGAGGAGAGGGTTCGGCGAGTGTATATATATACGAGAGACAGAGTCAAAAGAGATGTTCTGTTCACAGTCTACACTTCAATTGTACATATCGTTTAGCCACGTCAGTCTGTCTGTTCAGTTCTTGTAGTGTAAAGTATACAGTCCTTGGTAGTCAGTCATATACATATATATCAATTATATATCTTATACCGATATTGAGGTGTTATTTATCCATCAACATCTACAACCAACATCTTCCTCCTACAACCATTACAGTACGGAGAATATACGTTAAGTGTATATAATTTTAGGTTGATTACAAAGTCAGAATTTCTTTTAGATAAATTATATATTTTCCTTGGATTTATAAAAGGGTTAATTTTATTTTATTTTTGCCTGCAGGTTTTCGCCTTTTTTTTTATTTTTATTAATACTGAAAATACACATTTCTTTCTTTAATATTGTAATATTATTTTTTTTAACTGTATATGTTCATGTATTTTGGGTATTTATTTAAATATAATTTGTTTTCTGTTTAGCCTTTAGAGTTGCTGTTTGTCGTTCAAAGAGTGAACATCTATGTTAAATTGAATTGGTGTTATTGTGGTTAAAGTTGGAATTTTTTGTTACAATTTGGCAGAATTATAGTGGCTCGTGTTTAAAGTTATTGTGAAAAATTATACGAAAATTCATCGAGTCGTTTGTGCACAATTAATTAAAATATTAATTGGAAGTAGATTAAAATTTCTTAGATTGGTGCAAAGGTTGTTGTGGTGGGGAAGTTTTGTTGATACACTTGTGATAAACAAAAGTGAAGAGAAAGAGAAGTATAGAACTTTTGCTCTCTCGTTGGTTTCTCCCACTACTCATCTTTACGTATTTCACCTCTCTGTGTAGAGTAAGTTTTTATTCATTGAATAAAATCATACGTAATTAAAATATTAAATAAAAAATGTCGGAGAAGCCGCTTAATTTGAAAGGCGTAGTTGACTCCATAAAACAACTACAATTAGAATTTTGTAAGAAACATGATAATTTAGTTGATCAAATAAAAACTATGGACATAAACATAAATAAATTGCTAGGAAAATTGTCTGAGCAGTCAAATAAAATAATTAACTTAGAGAAGATGAACCGTATTTATGAAAACAATTATAAAAGAAATAATTTGATTCTTTTTAATTTTCCTGAAAATTCGAAAGAAAACATATGGGAGTTGGAGACAGAAATAGAACTATTTTTAAAAAATGTATTAAAGTCTGGAATAACGTTAAATGAAATTGATTTTATAAAGAGAATTGGTGTCAAGAAAGGTAATAGACCAGTATTGATACGATTTATAGCATACAGACGTAAAATCGAAGTGTTAAAGTTGGCAAAAAATTTAAAAGGTTCAAATTTAGTATTATCAGAGGATTTTCCAGTAAAAATAAGAGAAATAAGAAAAGAGCTTTACTCTTATTGGAAAGCAGCTAGGCAGGAGAATAAAAGGGCTTATATCAAATACGATAAATTATTTGTTGATAATAAGTTTTGGAGTTTAGAGGAACTCAAATCTAGGAATGTTACAGTAGCGGAATGTAGTTCGGAGAGTGAAAGAGATGACTCTTCACTAACGGGGACCGAAAATTTGTCGGATGGTACTCTCAGAAAGTGGCTGCAAGACGGAAAATTAGTTAAGATGAAAAGATCATCAAAAAGAAAAGCTGAGGGTTCCCCTGCGAAACGTTCTCCTTTTCGTCGTCCACGTTCAAAACAACGCTCGCCTGAAAAAACTAAAGAAGAAAAATGAAATCGTCAATATGCAAGAAAAAGGTGATATTGCAGTGAATAAAACGAATTTTAATGACTTTGGACTAAGCGAAAGGTACCTTAATTTAATTATATGGAATGTCAGGGGTTTCAATAATTTTTATGATTTAAATAATTTTGTGAAGTATGGTGTTATAGGTTTAGTTGAAACACATTTGCTAAATATTAATAACATTTCAGACCCATTCCTCAATGATTATGTAATAATACACTCAAACGCTGTTAAAGTTAAACGTTTTGGTCGAGCTAGTGGAGGCCTATTAATGTTCATAAGGAAACAATATAAAGTTGTTGTAATAGATAAATGTGAATATTGGATTTTTGTTTGTATTTCTTATGAAAATTATTCGTTTATTTTAGGTCTCATTTATTTCAATGTCTCTTTTGATTTGGAAATAATGCTAGATTTATTTCATTTAACTCTCACTAATATTCAGGAAAATTATAGTACTTTACCTCTATTTATTGGAGGGGATTTTAACTGCCGTTTGGCTGACCTTAATCAATTAGATTTTTATTTGTTTCAAGATACTGTACTTTATCCTATAAGATATAATGAAGATTCGGTATGTAATTCAAGGGGTAAACGTTTGGTGTCTTTTATGGAGCTCTATTCAATGGTTCTTATTAATGGTAGATCTGTAAGCGATTCGAAGGGGAATTATACATGTATTCATACATTTGGATCAAGTACTATTGATTTATTTTGGACGGATATATATCATTTAAATTTAATTGCTGATTTAAGTGTAGATCGAATTGTTACTGCATCTGATCATTTCCCATTGAATATTGCTTTAAGATTGCCCGATTTTTTACCATCTAAACATAAATATTATGAGAAAGTAAATAAATTAGTTTGGGACAGCAATAAACTCTCTCAATATTGTAATATTATGTGTTACTCTTCTAGAATTTCAGTTAATTTTTTGCAGTCAAGTTTGGATTATGTAAATGATAATTTGATCTCTGCTATTTATGATGCATGTGAAAAATTGGAGCTCTGTAAAACTTTTACTTTCGGAAGTTCGAATAAAATGTTCTCAAATAAAGAATGGTTTGATCATGAATGTGTTGAGCAAAAAATTAAACTTAAATTGTTATTAAAAAATTTAAAGATGTCTAGTAATAAACATTCAGGTAATAATAGTTATTTAATTGAAAAGAAAAAGTATCTGCAGCTAATAAAAACTAAGAAAAAATTGCACAACGCTTTGTTGGTACAGAGTTTAAGTGATTGTAAGAATAGTCAAGTATTTTGGCAAACTATAAATAAATATCGTAAAAAAAACAGTAACCTTTCACCAGTTGTTACTTGTGAACAATGGGAATCCTACTATAATGATTTATATCCACGCAGAATATTGGACAATCAGCTGTTTATTGATGTGGTGAATCCGTTCTTTGATCTTCCTATAAATTCGAACGAATTATATTTGGTTTTGAATAATTGCAAGTCTGGTAAAGCTGCTGGAGTGGATAATATATCTAATGAATTTTATAAATACTTGCCGCAAAATTGGCTAATATATATTGAAACAATGTTTAATAAAATTTTGTTAGATGAGCAGATTCCTTCTTCTTGGTCTAGCATTATTGGTTTCAACTTACATAAGAAAGGAGACAAGTCTACTTTACAAATTATAGATTAATTGCTCTAGCTAATACCTTATTAAAAATATTTACTTCAGTTATTTCAAATAGGATAATAACTTGGTCTGAAACAGTAGGAGCAATACCTGAATGCCAGAATGGTTTTCGGGCTGGTCGGGGATGTGTGGATAATATTTTTGTTTTAACCTCTCTAATACAATTTAAACTTTCTCGGCCTGGTGGTGAACTTTTCTGTGTGTTTGTGGACTTTAAGAGGGCCTTCGATTCTGTGAACCACAGTCTACTTTGGTTTAAATTGTTCCAAATCGGAATTAGTGGCAAAATTATTAGAATTTTAAGGAGGCTGTACGATAATGCTGTATTGCAAGTTAGAGTTGGATCTAGATTATCGGAGTTGATAGAGGTCACAGAAAGTGTTCTGCAGGGTGAGTCATTGAGTCCTTTGTTATTCAACTTATTTATTTCTAATATGGAAATTTATTTTAGAGACAAGGGATTATTCGGCATACCCGTGGGATCTAGCGCAGATATTCTAATGCTGTTATATGCGGATGACCTGATAATTTTTGGGGATTCTTTTCTGGATATTCGTTCAAAATTAAATTGCCTGGAATCTTATTGTAGAGAAAATTACCTTACCGTAAATACTAAGAAAACAAAAATTATAAGATTTTCTAAATCTTTTAAGAAGAAGGTTAGAAATTTATATTTTAATGATGTGTTGTTAGAACAAGTCTCTACATATAATTATCTGGGTGTCCTGTTTTCTACTTCCGGTGTTTTTTTAAAAGCAGCTGAAAGTGCTGTTTCTAAAGCCAATTCGGCTATTGGTACAGTGCTGAATATCTGTGCTGCCTCCAAATTAAATAGTTGGGATTCAAGAGTCAAGCTTAATGAAGCTATTGCAATGAGCGTATTGCTGTATAGTGCACATATCTGGGGACTCAGATACTCTGATACTTTGGATGCAAGTAGTTTGAATTTTTATAAACGTTTACTTGGACTGCCGCGGTCCACACCTAATTTTGCTGTGCGTCTAGAAGCTGGAGTTGTACACATTAGTTATATTATATTGAAGTTTGTTGCAAATTGGATTTGTAAATTAAAAATTATGTCTCCTAATCGATACCCTTTACTATGTTTTCTAAAATTGATGGATCTAAACCGTAATGCTGTAAATATTAAGTTTAATTGGATTTCGCAGTTAAGTAATACTTTCTCTTCTATAAATCTTTTGGATTTATTATATACCGATGATATTGTTAATTTGAAAAAACAATTAAGATTATCTTTAATAAACTATAAAAAATTTCTTAAAGAGACTGACTTAAAAAAACTTCACAGTTCTAATTTTAGTTTAATATATTCTGCAATAGTATTTGAAGATCAAGAACCACAAAACTACTTGAGGTTTAATATTCCTTTTAAATTTATACGTCTGTTATCCCAATTACGTCTGTCCTCAAAGTATGTATTGAAAATAAATACAGGTAGAATTACATATACAATGAACCCTAGAGAATTGTGCACTTTGTGTAATACTCATCAATTTGAGGATCTACCCCATATTTTGTTGCATTGTCCAATATATCTACCACTTCGTTCTGAATATTTACATTTCTTAAAGGATATAGATTATTTTAATTTTCCTTTATTATTTCATAATATTAGTATTGTAAGCGTAAAAAAATTATTTTATTTTATGGAAAGTGCAATGAAGTTGAGGGCATTTATATTAAATGAATAATATGATATTCTGATGAACTGTGCAACCTCTGATAGGAAGCAATTAATGGTTTTATTTAGTTCTATCATTTACAGAAGTATATAATTTTTGTTTCATTTGGTTATTTACTTATAAAAATTCTATAAGTATAAATTATAATTATTACTATTCATAAGATACTTAAGTTCTTTTAATTGTATTTTGATTTGTTTAGCAACTCCTTTGTATAGGGCTATGCCCATGTAACAAATAAATAAATTGAATTCTGTTTAGCCTTTATTACTGAGTTTTCTTACTTGTAAATACATTTTTGTTTGTGTAATTGGCACTAAATAGAAGCATCCAGAGCCGGAAGGCCAGAAAGTGGATATTACCAGTACGATTCGCTGTTACCGTTATTTGAATTTAACAGCGTGGGGCCCAGTTTAAATTTTTAGATTATTTGCATTTTGCGATTATCTTTGATTAATCGCCTATTTCTCACCGGACAACTTGGAGTGGTATCAAATTTTAATTGTTTTTTTTTTTTTCATTTTATTTATTATTTAACTTATGTTGGTTGCATTTTTTTTGTTGAAATTTATTTCCTTCTTTCGTTTGTTTCCAAGTTACTCATTTATTCATTTGCTTACCTACTTATTTATTATCTATTTATTTATCTCTTTATTTATAAGTTTACTGATTTATTTAATATTTACTTATTTATTTATTTATTTAGCTATTTAGTTTTCGTCATTAGCAAATTAATTTGTTTTAACTTCCGACAGGCTCTCCTATGTTTCAATTCCTTTCCACCAACCCTACCCTTCTCCACTGACACTAGTCGCGCATTTAAATGTACACCCACTCTGTTCGAGATGCAGGTGTAACATCTTATTATCCCGTCCACCTGAATCCTAAACTTTAGCAAGTGGAACAGTTCCCAGTAAATATTCCACAATTAGCGTCTTAGCCTCCATTCCTACCAACAACTAGTCGAGTCAAGAACACACACATAAGAACATTAATAATGTACCAACACTTTTTTTAGTAAGTAATATCCTTTCTCCAGAGTAATCTGGTGATTTGAAAAATGATGTCTGATGATATGTTCGAGTTGTCTTGATTATTGCTATTCGTTCCATTAGCAGTATTGCCACTAGATACTCCACTACAGCTACCTGCACTTGAATCAGCTGATGTTGTGTTAGCTAACAACTGGTTAGAAGGAGTAAATGATCTTGCCTTAAATGATAAAGTCCTCCTTGGCTTCTACAACGTGAGGAAAATGATCTCGTCATGATTCTATGCCCTTCTTGAGGCTCTGTTCCTGGTGTCAGGTCTTTACAAAACATTATACTGAGATCGGGAACCAACTTGTGCACCTTCCATGGCGATGGATGTCTAAAAGCTTCTTGCCACGCCAGATCCTTCTCCGCCTTCTTCTTTGAAGGTTACTTTCACTCTATTAACTGCTAGCGGTGGTTAAGCACATCTTGATGTGAATTGTACAAGATGCAAAGGCCGGCTACCGCCTTTTATATCAATGTCTCTTTGGCGGCAGCGATATGACGCCTACCCAAGGTCACACGCTGTGCTATCTTCATAATACTATACATACGATTGTTTGTTTATAATAGGGGGATGCTCATTTCTAACTCTGTATTTGCAACCTATGTACTTAGTAAATAAAGCTTTTTTTAAAAAGGTGTTTATTAAGATAAATTACATAATTGGCGCAGTCGGTAGAACATATCGAAAACGTAAACACTGTCGGAATTTGTTTAACAATCAATTCGTTTATACAGTAAAACTGTCGAAATTGTGACAACAAATCAATCCGTTCACACAGTGGTCGCTTTTAAAACGTTAATTTCGAAGAATTCACTTCGCTATCAAGGAACTCAGAGAAGGTATCATTGGACAGAGCCTCTAGCCAGCAGAAGGCATTCAACAGCAGAGTTTAGAGCAAAAACAATCCAGCCCGCACAGCGAGTGCCAAGAATCCACCATAAGATCCAGCCCGCAGAGCGAGAGCCAAAACTTGATTAAATTAGCAGCCTACTCCGCAGTAGTTGGCATAATCCAAATGTGAGTAACCAATTGTTACAAATTACACAATCTCATAAATAACGTAAACCCGGAACTTACTCCACTACAAAAAGAAATAGTTTTAATAAATACAAAAAAAGAAATAATCGGTGTAGCAAAAGAATCACTCAGAAATCTCAGACTAGAAACTTGGCAAGAGATAAAGGAACACTTAAAAATAATTTTAGCGATAAGCAAGAACGAGCGAGTATAATTCCAGACATTCTAAAAACTAACCCACATAACAAAGAATTTCAAAGACTTAAAGAAAAAAAAGATAAATTTGATCTATTTAAAACTAAAATAAGTTTATTAGACGGAATTCTGAAAGTAAAAACTATCTAATATCCTTCCACGAATTAGTAATAACACAAATTTATAAGATCACTCAAAGACCCATACACCATTCGCTCACTCAAAGATAATTTAGCAACCAGAGGCACCAAAACATTACTCTACAGGTACAGCAACTACTTACAAATGACTTTCATATTTACAACATAATTCGGAAGCTAATTTACTTGTTAAACAGAATTGACTTCCAAACATACCATCATTACGTCAACCCAGCCTCACGTCAACTTTAGGAACTCTTGTTACGCCACAGACAATCTGCAATCACCTACATGCAGCAGGCTACAAAGGTAGAACTGCAAGGAAGAAACCATTTATTAGTGAAATCAATAGGATGAAGAGAATGGATTACACTCGAAAGTTTGCCAATAAGTGGCTGGATTTTTGGAAAAATATAATCTCAGATGAAAGCAAATTCAATATTTTTGGGTCCGATGGTTGAAAGTTCGTTTGGAGAAGATGTAATAAGAACATTATAAAAACTATAAAGCACAGAGGAGGCAGTGTGATGGTATGGGGCTGTATGAGTGCTGCGGGTGTGGGAGAACTTGTCGTCATCGACGGAACTCTTAACGCTGAAAGGTACGTGGACATGCTCCACCATAATTTAAGCAAAAGTGCTCGTAAATTGGTGATCGAAAGCACATACTTACTTCAACAAGATAACGATCCCAAACAGATAGCCAAATAACGAAGGAATGGCTGCTTTATAGTGCCTGGAAACTATTTATCACCCCTCCACAGTCTCCGAATGGAACCATTGAAAATTTATGGTCTTGTTTTAAGCGGAAAATCAGAAAATTGAAATGTTCTTCCAGACAAGAGCTCATAACAAATTTTAAAAAAAGTCATGGGCAGAAATCACATCGCAAGAGACACTAAACCTGATGGGATCTATGCCAAGGAGGAGGCTCCAGACAATAGTAAATGCAAAGGGATTGCATACAAAATATTAGGTCTTTAATTTTGCCTCAATTATTACATTTTGTCTTTAAAAAAACTAAGTGTATGAATACTTATTTTGCATGCAATAAATTATTTTTTTGTGTTGTTAATTAATCCTTTGTGTTTATACATGATATAAGAGAACTTCATTGATAATTTCTTCCATTTCAGTGTTTAAAAAGTTGTTATCCCAGAAACAAGAATTCAGTAGGCACAATAAAAGAAGTTAGTGCATGAATACTTTTTTACCAATTGTAATTAAAAAATATTTTTAACCTCTTCAAATTTTTTCCAATTTTTTTTCTCTGCCACCTATTACAATTAAAATCGGCGGTTGAATAAAATAAGATTAATTTTAAATATACAAAAAAAAATTCATCTAGTGGCAAACACAATAACTACAATTAGCGTCCTAGCCTCCATTCTAAACATCAGCTAGTCGAGCCAAGAATACACACACATAAGACATTAATAATGTGCCAACATTTTTTTCATTATATATTACAAAAAAAAAAAATCTTCCCAATAATGTAGTTCATTAAAACACATTGAGTGCCGTACTAACTATTCAAATGAGTCAACGGCGCCACTACTTTATTTATTTTAATTATTACATGCGAAACATTTCTATTTAATATAAAGTATTGTGAATTAATTATATTATTATTATTATTATTTCCAAATTTATTTCCGTGAGGCAAAAAGATGCACGCGGTGTGAAGATACATTTTCTCTATCACCGCCGTATGTATCTTTCTTTACACATGGTGATGGGCAATTTGTAACAGGTTTAATTGTGTCCACTCTTGTGGCCCATTTTATCATCTAAAATATTTTAGTACTTGAGCAACTTGAGCGTGGTTCGTTTAATTTATATATTTCGCTATTTTTATAAGATTTCTCTTTTTCCTTATTTAATTTGGACGATTACGAAAGAGAACGAGCGAACGAGCGAGACTGCAATCAATTTTGGAAGAATTAATAAATATGTCGGAAGGTGATGATTATGATTCTACCTTCTGCTGCTGATGATAAGCAGCTCAAGCAATGAAGAACCTTCAAGAAAAAAGTCAAGAGGAACTCCATTAGGTTTGTAACCAGATTTATAGTTTTCTTTGTTGCGTTCTTGTTATTTATTTCTATATAATATATATTATTTATGTTAACAAAACCTCATCAAGAGAAGAACTCGGATGCTGCTAGCACATCCGAAACAGGAAGTTTGGTTAATAATTTCAAATCGAGTGATGATAAAAGTAAATAATTTATATCATAAATGCGTACAATATACTTTCATTCATTTATTTATTTTTAGGTCAAAAATCACGAAATGCGGCAGCTATAGATAAACAAGTTAGCGAAAATAGAGAAGAAAACTGGTACGACATAGTGGGCAAGTTTGAAAATTTTGGTTGTCAAAAGGCGGGTGTCAGTACTTCAGAAGAAGTTCTTAGTATGAAAGATAAGAGCGAATTATAAACTTTTTATTGATGATAAAATGATGAAAGTTTTAGTCAATCAAACTAATACTTACGTATGCTGAACAAGTAATAATTGATGGCATATGCTATGATTCAATTGGCAAATCTTCCCTACTAAATGTGTGGACTCCAACAAATGAGCGGTTTCTAGGAATTTTGGTAAGGATGGGGGTAGTATGGAAAAAAGGGGATTCTGGCACAGGGCAAGTGAAGATCCCCACTCCAATAAACCCCCTCCCCCAGCCTAGACCCCCAAATAAAATTCAAGAATAAAAACTTTTCTACATGACCTTGAATCAAACCAGCAATCTCAACACTCACAGTCGTTAATCTAAACCAGCAGACCACCGCTGCTACTTGTTCATATGTAGAAAAAGATCTCGCCTATAAATTTATCGTAAAGTGCTGCGTGCGGTGCGCGTGGGCGTTCCAAGTTAGTTGTAGTATTTTGTTTTAAATATTCATAAAAAAAAAGTTTTTTATTATTGCTTACACCTATTAATTAGAGTACGTATTTTTTTTTCATTGGATGAGAGAGAGAGACAGGAAGTTGAGAGAAAGAAAATCTGACGCAATTTAAGCTGATAAGAAGGTTTAATGAACTATTATTGAAAAAAAAAAAATACTAATTACAATATTTTTACTATATATATATATCGCAGAGCAGCTGTGTTTCCTTGACCTCGAGGTCAATCTAATACGATAATTTACCATTATTTTAATGTAATTAAAATTATAATTAAGTTAAATTTGGAAACAGTCGTGTTACGGTTGATAATGAAATATAATCTGACGCATTAAGAAAGTGAGCAATGAAAAATAACTGTAGTTAGCTATGGTATCAGCTTTATTAGTAAGGTAATAAGGTGCAGGTTATGATTTCTTTAGGTTTTTTTATTTTATTGCATAGATCTAGTTGAGAAATTATGTTTGTTATAATTTAATTTTTATATATGACTTTTTAGACTATTTAATAAATTAAAAAAAGAAAGTGGAAGAGCAGCAAATTGGTAAAGGATTTTAGCTTAAACCGCATAAGAAAGGTTATGGACTTTACATTAATAAACAAGATTGACTACTCCCCAACAAAGCGCTCACAAATATAGAATTGATGAAATTCGCCAAAAACATACCTTATTTTAGAGGGGTATACATGCGAGATACTTTACCAAAATTACCCCATAAAAATGAATGCGCTATCGTAAATTTAGATTCAATAAAGAACATGGGAACCCATTGGGTTGCATATATTAAAAAGGGTGATTGCGTCAATTATTTTGATCCATTTGGCAATCTCAGACCTCCATTGAAATTATTACATTACTACAAAAACTGTAACGTTACATACAATCGGCGTAGATATCAGGAATGGAATACACCTTATTGTGGAAATTTATGTTTAGAATTCCTCTATAACAATACGTAATAAAGATGACAATACGTTCAACTTAACAGGTGCATCCAGCGTTCTAAATGCAAATATATTTCCACCAATTAGTTTATCGGATGAAGGTAATTACAGCATTGGTTTACTTAGCTTTCAATCGCACAACTCTATACCGAACGTAATTGAAAAGGTTAATAATAAATTTCACTATGGCAACAAAGTGATTGAAATATCTACGGGTACTTATGAGATTGAAGCTTTAGCAGACTACTTGAAAAAGAATATTCGATCTCCAGATTCATTAAAACTGAAGGGAAATGTGAACACCTTAAAAGTTGAACTTATGTGCACCCAACCAGTTTAGTTCAACAGAGAACACACAATTGGCACTCTTCTTGGATTCACACGGCATAAAGTGTTAAATCAAATGGTTATTCACAAATCTGATGAATTAGTGAAAATTCACAGTGTAAATACTGTTGCTATAAACTGTAATACAGCCTCAGGTACGTATAGAAACGGAGAACCTGGGCATAACATATATGAATTTTCCTCTACAGTTCCGCTAGGTTATAAGCTGGTGTATGAGCCGTCTCCAGTCATTTATTTCCCAGTAACTGGAGAGACAATTGACAATATTACGCTAACTCTTACAGATCAAGATAATAATATAGTGGATTTTCGTGAAGAAGTGATCAGGATACGTTTACATTTGAAGAGAAATGGGTATTGACTTCCAAAAGTATTAAAGCAGGTGTTAGAAGTAAACCATACAGTATTAAACATACTTCCCAACGTACAATAACACCTGCAAACGTTAGATTTTTACAAGGAATAGGATTATTAGTTAAGCCGCAATGGAAGAAATATTGAATATAAATGAGGGAGTAACATTCGAAGAGAGAATAATTAACTATGAGTATCACACGCATCAACCGTACACACAGTCACTGGACAATTCTGATGAAATCATTATCGCAGTACAACAACATTTTCACAATGCCTTCAAAGAGTTTTCTCTACATTCAAGGACAGCTAGAAACCGCAGCACCACGATGCGATTGTTATAATGTATTATAACCAGCAGACGCCAATGCGAAATTGGTGAGAAATGCTTCCATGTTTTTGTTTGATGAAATCAAGTATCAGTTAAATGGAGTTTTGGTTGACCACGTCCGCAACCCCGGCATTGTATGTAAGCACACTGAAGGGGTATATATCATTTAATAGTGATAAAGTTAAAGCTTTGGAAATAGCTGGATGGAAGCCTCCTACAACAAACATTAAGCTTACCGATGATCATGGCAATTTTGATTGCTGCATTCCGTTGGACACAGTTATGGGTTTCTTTGAAGATTATAACAGAATAATTTTGCAAGGGAAACATGAATTAAAATTGCATAGAAGTAGAAGTGATAATGATAAACAGCAATAACAAATACAAATCAACTAAGAACATCATGGCGGAACCAATGGAGTCAAAGAGGGAACTACATAGGAAATTAAATCATTTCAAAAATACAATATTCAACGCGATAAAAACTTATGTAAAAAGAAAATTTGTCCTGTGAAAATGGCACGTATAGTGCTGAAACGTCGGAAATCCAAAAAATAAATGGTTTTTAGCTGTGTACAAAGGTTCAATAACTACCAATCAAGTTTTCAACAATAAAAAACAGCAATAACAAATACAAATCAACTTGGTACAATATATTCCATTGTCCGGGATAGCAAGAAGATTATAAGAGAGGGGGTAATAAGAAGGGGGAATTGGAATAAAAGAGTAGCAGTGTAGGAAAGATAAGCTAGTCATAGTTTCTCATCGACTACATACACGTCTTATACCTACAATATGCACCGTCATCGCAGTGGTAGACGTCCAAGGTTACTTGGACTATAATAAACTGTTTCTTATTAAAGAATGTGGTATCGCTGATTTGGCTGGAGGCGTGAAACATTTTTCTTTTAAGCCATCGAATTATGGCAACCCCAATTTGTCGACTAATCGCTGTGTCTACAAAAATTTGCATGGGATCAGCTGGACTGATGGGGATATCGACTTCATCAAATACAAAGAGGTTCTCAGGCGAGAAACTCGAAGATATGGATACATATTCTGTAAGGGGGAAGAGAAAGCTACCTTTCTTGAAGATGTCATGCAAGACAGTCTACAACTTGGAGTGGTTCGACTGTCCAGCTATTAAGCATGTAGGGGTGCAACAGAATTTTACAAAATGTAATTATCATATGAAGAAAAGTAGAAAATCCTTCAGTTGCGCCCTTCATATTGCCAAGCGGTTGGCATTATGGATGATCAATAATTATTCTCAAGTAGATTTCACTAACACAGCTATACGAGTGCTAATATTTAAGGGGTGGAAGATAGGAAAATTAACGCCAGAATCGCTAGACTTAAATGGTTTTGTAATGAACACTCGTAGTAGCGTGGAGTGCATTTGTTGTGGCCTTATACTTAGTGAAGGTACATTGCGTAGAAGTGTGTGTGTGCGTGTAATATACGAGAGCATAAAAGACTTAAATAATATGTGTATAGGAAACAGAGATTAAGTAATTTTTTTTTTTTTAGAATAAAAATATCAGTTAAAATGAAATGTGCAATAAAAAAGAAGATAATGTAATCTTTTTTATTTTTGTAATTTTTGTTTCTTATAAAAATGAAAAAAAAGTTTTTTCAGAATAAAATGTTTTATTTCTTTTTTTTATTACAAAAAAATATTAACCATATCGCACCCCGGCAAGAATAACGTCACAACTCAAAAATGCACGAAATTGAGTTAATGTCCAATTCAGAATAACAAATGTTGTTTCTAGAAGTCTGGAATAGTGACCCTTCTGCATTTGCAAAATTGATCGCTAGATAGCGAAAGGTTCTAGTATTTAGTCATTTAGACTCCCGCCAACCAAGAACAGTGTCACATCAGCTTTGCTACAGTGAGGTTATAGTTATAACTTATTAGACAATCATCGTGTGATATTGCTTGAAGAGTTTAATATTACTAATTGGGATCTTGATTTTATTAAAAAGCTTTTGGCGGGTGATGTTATCACAATTAATAGAAAATATTGTGACAACAGAAAATATGCTAATAAGTGGCCTGTAATAATGATATCTAATTACCAGATTCCCTTGAATTTCTTAATCGTGTGACTGTCATTAATGCCGATAATGCTATTTTCCAGGATATAACAGAAGGCCCTTTTATTACTTCTACTGAAGCCGTTTATGTACCGTCGTCGCCGGCTAGTTCGGAGATATACTATCGTCCCCGGTTCATGCGTCTACGTCGAGGTACTAAATTACATACAAGTTTTTGTTCTTCCTCGTGTAGCGTAGCGCGTGTCAGTGGTTGTCAACGAGACCATCATCATTTTAAATGATTAAACCGGTTATACATGATTGTGACAATGACACAGAGTTGATTAAAGCAAATTGTAAATTGATCAGAGTTGAATAAAAGTCAAATACGGTAAGGTGAAGTTATTGAGTGTACTTTGGATTATAGATTCATTTAATGTACACCGTGTCAGACATATAAATACTGATCAATCTAAAAACGAATGGGATAAATTAAGCGGTTATTACAATAGCAAATATAATGAAGAAAATTTACAAGCTCCAACTTATCATTATCCTGCTGATATCGATGTTAATGATTTTTCTGCAAGTGGACCAAAAATAGTGGAATATTTTTATAATAATGGTTATACTAAGGCTGATATTACTGCTACAGCATTTAATATCCCGAAGACGGTTGATATGGGATATACTGCCACAAATGTTTGTAAGAAAAGGTTTATTTCGCCTCGACGAAATTTAGGATTAAATGGAATCCGAACGCTAATACAATTGATGCTACTGAGATATTAAATGATTCTGATACTTTTGGCAAGTTTTGTGAAAAATTGAAAGTTAATAAACCGCCTCCTTTGTTATATGTTAGACCCTTTGATGGTGAACAGAAATAAAGATCAAGTTGATGCTACTCAAATGACTGCTAGCTATGTAACGTGTAGAGTGAGAACACATTACCGATTTATGTTTTCAGGACGTTTGTATAATGTTTCTGTGTAATATGTTTTGTAGATGGAAGCTGGAAGAATAAATGTTTTTGAGCGTTTACAAGAACTTCATAATTTGAAAACCTGGCCTGTCTACTTTTTAGAAGTCATGTTTTGTATAAATTTAAATTACTATGCAAATCGTATAAAATTTGTACCATTTTGAGCTATTAATAATTTTGATTTCAATATGGTGATAGATATTTTGGAACCCTTTCATGAAAATGTTAGTGGTAGAAATTATGTAAAAATATATTCATTGCTACAGGACTGTTACAATAGACGTGCATATACTCTGTGATATGAATCGTATGAAGTAAGTTCGAAATGTATGGGCAATGTAGGTAGTTTGATGTATGCACTACCTGGAGTTTATTCACTGAATACAGTTTGTAATTTAGGTCATGAATGTAAATTAAAATTAAGGAGGATAGGATTAACTGAATATTTAGGTATTGATAACTTCATATTTTTTAATGAATTCAATGATTAGAAACAAAAGCAGTGTTGTATGTATTAATAAAAGGCGCGAAGCGCCCTTAATCCAAAGCAAAAAGTGATTTTTTTTCCCATTTCCTATAGAGGGGACTGGGCTGTAGAACGTACACCTACGCGTATACTAGTATTACTTATATACGCATATGTAGTATACGCGTAAGGGGTAAGCTTGAGTAAGTCTTCACTAAGATTTCTAAGTATGAAGGTCACACAACAGATGTCTAGTGGCAAGCGTCAGCATGTCGGTTCGTCACCCCCCACCAAGGTCAAGAAGCGTCAGCGTGGTAGTAGCCAGTTTCTAATGACTCTACCATTAGGTGGGGATAAACCATTATTTTATATTCGAGACTTAGTGTTGTTGAATTTGATAGCACTGATTCTGGTCCAAAAATTAAGCTAGATAGTGAGACGTCAATTTATAACTATTACACAACTTTTTGTACATTAGGATTAATAAAAATCATTTGTATTGAAACAAATAATTATGGTCATTTGTGCATAGAAAAAGTGGATCGGATCTCATCCAGACTAACAAGATGGGTTGACACCGATACAGATGAAATGTATTGTTTTCTGGCCATATCAATGCTTATGACTGCAATGAAATAATTAAAATATTCAGAATACTGGTTCAAAGGTACTCTTCTAGAGACGCCGGCGCTTGCAAAAATAATGGCAAGAGACAGATATTTCCTTCTGTTGAGATGTCTTCATTTTACTGATAATACTCTCCCTAATATTATAATGGACCCTCTAATAAAAATTGGAAGAGTTGTCGACATAGTCAGAGGTAAATTTAGAACATGTTTCGATCCGTTCCAGAACTTATGTATTGACGAAAATTTAACTTTATTCAAAGGTAGACTTTCTTTCAAGTAGTACCCTCCCATCAAAACGAAGTAGATTTGGAGTAAAAACCTTCGTACTCTGTGACTGCAAAACTAATTACATTTTGGATTTTATTATATACAAAGGAGTCTCAACAGATGTGTATGTTGAAAATAAAGATTTAGGAAAATCGGGGAACATTGCTGGATCCTTATAAAAACAAAGGCCATATAGTGTATGTGGACAACTGGTACACCAGCCCAATTTCATTCCAAAGGCTTCATCAAAACATGTTCAATGCCTGTGGAACAGTAAGAAAAAATAGAAAAGAAATGCCTTCAATAAAGGAAAATTTGAAAAAAGCCGAATTAACCTTTGGGGCATCAAAAATGCTGCTTGCGTTGAAATGGTGCGACAGGAGAGAGGTTTGGATGCTGACAACCTGTCATGGTGCACTAATGGTTGAAAGAACAAAACCGATTTTCTGA
This sequence comes from Triatoma infestans, assembly GCA_011037195.1. Taxonomy (NCBI): domain Eukaryota; kingdom Metazoa; phylum Arthropoda; class Insecta; order Hemiptera; family Reduviidae; genus Triatoma; species Triatoma infestans. The sequence goes on from JAAEAF010014101.1 coordinate 64,171, forward strand.
TTGGGTTGAAAAAAATTAAGCCTGCATGTGTTATTGATTACAATAACAGTATGGGTGCAGTGGATAAAGCAGGTAGGATACTCTCAACCGTGGAAACGATAAAAAATTGTCAACATGGTATGGGAAGTATTTTTTCCACATATTGGATTTGAGTATCATGAATGCCTATAAAACTACAACAAGAAAGAAAATGCCATTCGCTGATTTTCAACTTTTTCTAATTAGAGAAATCTTAGAGAATCACCACAAAAAAAAGGAAAAAACCGGGCGACGGTCAACAGAATTAGCACCATTTAGGTTAACAGAAAGACATTTTCCAAAGCTAATACCTGAGTCGCCAAAAACGAAAAGCCAACGGAAAACCTGCGCAGTATGGAGAAAAGCGCAGAAAAGAAAAGAGACAAGATATTATTGCGATAAGTGCAAAGAAGGATTGTGTGAGGTACCATGCTTTGAAATCTATCAACGCACAAAAAAGATTCTAGTTATTTCTATTTTTCATAATTTAATACGATATATTTTTTTATTTTGTTATTTGTTGTTATAATGACATAAAAATAAATTATTTTAAAAAAGGTATTTCTTTCTAGCTATCATAATCCCAAACTTTTTGCTTATTAAAACTTAATTATGGCATTAATTATTGACAAAAATTAAATAAGTTCACAGGAAATATAATCAGTTACCCCCTAAAGAGGGAGATTTAAATCTTTAAGTGCTTGTAAACAAGTAGTGGGAAAAACAACCTTGAGTTAAAAAGAATTCAGTATGGTGGGGAATGTAGCCGGCTGGATTGTCAGTATGGAGTGTACTATAACTCTCTACAAACTCAGTAAAGAAGAGGTTTAAGGAGAGAATCGAGAAATGGGAAAAGATTCATACGATTCCACAACCAGATTCCAACAAATCAACCATAAACATAAACAAAAACTGCAAAAGTTAACAGTGAAAGTGATATGAATAATTCAATAACAAACCAATTTTTAATGAGGCGATTGGAGAAATAAAATCTTAAAGAGGATAAAATAAAATCTTCTATCCCAGAGGTAGGACAGATAGGAGATGATTCTTGCCTTGTCTCTACTGAACATGAAATTAATGACGAAAATCTGGCAGTGTCACAAACACACGAGTACGTCCAAAACAATAAGAGTCACTGATAGATCCTAACCTGTAAGAAGTACTATAAATGAATTAAGTAGTACAAAATCAGGACAGTCCAAGGGAACCAAAAGATAATTACTTAATCATTTTGTAAAAATAGTTCCCTATTTCAAAATTTAATGAACATTATACAGTGGAACATACATAAATGGTTATCAAATACATAAGGAAGAACTGAGGAAGCTGATTGCGGAAATGTCTGCATTAGGAGACACTGCAGGAGACACATCTCAAACCAAGTAATGGGCTAATGTTACCACATTATAATTGTTTCAGAAAGGACTTTTTACAAGGACAACGGGCTTGTGGTGCCATAGATATTATTAACGGTATTTTGTGGGAAGACATTATTAGTGAAGAGGTTAAAATTTTTAAAAGATATTAAAGTTTATGCAAAAATTTAATGGAAATAATAAATTTTAATTTATATGTAAATGGATGTTGTGACATAAAGTCAGATTTAATAAAAATTACAATAAGATTTAGAGTAGTGGCGGTGTGCCGTGTATGGTAGCGATACTGCAGAGGAGTGGGGAGAGCAAGATATGGCCCCGTGGAGGGAGTAGCGAGCTGTGTTGTAGAGCAGTAGTCAGTCTAAGCCTGGAGGGCGCCCTTAGCTGTATGAGAAATTACTGAACGACAGGCAGCTAGTTGGAATGAACCGATAAAGTAGACTTGACAACAGCGCAGAAAAGAAGAGAATCGCCATCAATACTCCACCCGCTCCACCGAAGAGGCTAGCCGCATCGCAAACATCACTGAGGATGAGAAAAGGTATTCTTTGTGGTCGGTGCAAGGTGTCTCCTACCTCCTCTGTTAGTCCGGCTGGCTACAGTGCGGCAACCTGTGAAATAAACTAGTAACTGACTGGGGTGGAAATAAAAAGAAATTAACCGTAGCTATAAGCTGTCAATGTGTATGAGGCGTTTAGTATAAGTTGTGTTCTATTACAATAGGAGGGCCAGAAAAATAGTTTGGTTAAGAGTAGAGTTTTCTGTTAATTATTATTTTTTTAGGAAATAAGGGTACTAATACGGCCCTCAGTGACTTTTTGTTATTGGCAAGTTACTTTAATAAACATGTATTTGTGAATGGCATACCAACTATTTGCAATTTTTTGGTAACACTTTTTGAGTTTTTAGTAGTTATTATTTGCGTTTATTTATTAGTTTCTATTGCGTTATTTTTAATATTATTGTCTTAATTTTTATTTCTACTTATTTTTAGAAGTTCGGATAGTTTATTATAGTTTTTACTTTTGAATTTATTGACTTTAGTGAGTTTGAATTTCCGATTAGTTTATTACGGTTCAGATTTTAGTTTATTTCTTCAGTTTTACAAACTATGGCTGGTAAAAAAACTAAGTGAAGAAGAAATTTTAAAACTTTTAACTGTAAGTGATAGTGGAGAAGAATTTTCTACTTCAGAAGAAGAAGATGATCAGCCTAGACCATCTACATCCAAGGAACCGGATGCTCCGCGACCATCAACTTTCCCTCCGTCTCCGCTTACAATGTCAACTGATTCTGAGTCTTTTGATGAGGCTGGTGAGGAAACAGCAGGTATCTTATCTGATAATAAATAAAATAAAATTATTATCAGAACCTGATAATATTTTTATCAGATTCTGTTTTGCAGTAATCTTAATTTTTACTCAGCCAGAATAAGATTTGTGGTATTCTGCGTTATAAATGATTTTGATTACGATGTTGTAATTAGAATATTAGAAAAATTTCATCCGAACACTTCCGAAAGAAATTTAACTAAGGTATATGCTTTATATCAAGACTGTTTGAGAAAAAAGGCATATACATTGAGATATGAATCTTACAATGTTAAGGACAAGAAGGCCCAAAATATTGGAGGTTTAAAATACAATTTACCACCTGTTATTAGTATGTCAAATATATATACTTTAGATCACGAATGTAAATACAAACTTAGACAAATTGGTTTAACAGAATTTCTTGGTGTAGATAGAATGTTGTTTGCGAATGAATTATTAGATTAATGTAAATAATAAAATAAAATAAATTATTGTACAGAAGCTAAGTTTGGTTATTTATAAAAAAGGCGCGAAGCGCCCTTAAACCCGTTCATTTGATTAGTGGGAGGTGAAAGTATAAAACGTACGCGTACGAGTATATCTAGTGTTACTTATATACTCGTACGCGTTAAGAGAGTATGGCTAGTGAAAAGAATTCTAAGTGTCAAGGTCAGAAGGCGGAGCAGCCTGGTGCAAGTTCAAGCAGGCAAGGTCAACGCTCCAGACAGCGGGCCTCAAGCAGTTTTTTCATAACATGGCCATATGGTGGGGAGACTCCACCGCGCTTAATAAGAGACTTGGTATTGTTAAATTTGAACTTATTCTGTTCTGTGTTAGTGTACTGCATTAGTTTGGAGAAAGGTCAAACCGGAAGGAAAAGTGAGTACCATATTCACTGTTATGTAGAGTTCACTGCCAAGTTGTTATTGTCAGAAATTTCTGAATATTTCAGAGCAGTTTTTAATTGTACAAGTTTAGATGTACAAAAATGTAGGTCACGTCGGAATGTATTAAAATATATTACAAAAGAAGATGAGGATTATTTAACTAACTGCCGTATTTCAGAGTTGTCTCTACGCGCTCAGTGCTTTTATTATTTTAAAAATATGGCGAGTTTTCAATTTTCTCACCCATTTATTGTAGAGCACAGAAACAATTACAAGTTTTTGATGAATATGTATGAGGAGGTTAGATTGAAAACAAAAATTGGTTATTCTTATATTTATCCTGAGATTAGGGTTGATATAGATTGGGCTTCTGAAGTATATGAATGGTGGGACAGTTATGTTACCAGTAAATATTTCTATAAAAAGAAGCATTTATATTTATATGGGCCTTCTAATGTTGGGAAGAGTACTTTGATCAAACAACTTGTTCATGGTTTAGGTGACTTAGTATTTTATGCACCGAGTGTAAAACTGAACTTCCCGTTTGATTTGTTTAATTGTAGTCACCGGTGCATAGTCTTTGAGGAATTTAATGTTCACAATTGGGACTTTGATTTTCTCAAAAAATTACTTGCTGGTGATTATGTAACTTTAAACAGGAAGTACTGTGACAATAAAAGGTACAAAAATGAATATCCAATTATTATGATTTCAAATTATCCTCCTGATACCTCCGCTGAATTTCATAATCGGGTGAAGGTAGTATACGCGCATTCTTTTTGGTTACAGGTAACAGAAGATTCGTATACTACTATTACTGAGGATGCCTTTTTTATACCGTCGTCGCCGGTTTCCTCGGACGTACTATCGTCACCGATATTATAGGCTTCGTAGAGGTATTAATTCTAATAAAATTCATACTACTCTATGTACATCTGTCCGTAGTTGTGCACGTGTTAGCGGATGTCAGCAAGATCACCATCACTTCAAACATTTAAATGTGTTAAACTATGATTGCAATAATGATAGTAATATATTAACGGGATATATTAAGCAATTTGGTAAAGCTCGATTGTTATCAGTTTTATGGATCATTGATTTATTTGATATACATCATATTAGACATATTAATACGGGTCAAAGTAAAAATGTATTTGATGCATTAAGCGGTTATTACAATAGTAAGTATAACGAGGAAAACTTGCAAGGTAGTACGTATCATTTTAATAAAGATATAACTCAGAATGATTTATCTGCTAGTGGTCCTAATTATTTTGAATATTTTTATGATAACGGGTCTATTAAGGATGATGTTACGAAGACAACGTGGAATCCACCAAAAACTAAAGACGTGGGTGAGACAACTGTGGCGCATTTTAAAAAACGAAATGTTAAACGCTCTACACGTATTAGAATTAAATGGAATCCGAAATGTAATACAATTGATGCGCCGACTGTTTTACAGGATCATCCTTCTGCTGGGGCATTCTTGACGGCAATGAAAATAAATAAACCGCCTCCTCTTTTGTAATTCGTCCTTTTAATGGTGAACATAAAAATGATAATATTTCTGACAATACGCAAATGTTTGCAACATACATAACATGCAGGATACGTACTTACTATCGTTATAGATTTAGTGGAAGATTATTTAACGAAGTGGTATAATATTTACAGATGGACATGGATAGATTACGAAAATTATTTTTCGTGGAATGTAACGGACTTGAACCCAACCATACGTTTCTGTCATCCCTTTGTTGTTGAACACAGGAATAATTATAAATTTTTAATTAACATGTATGAGGAGGTACGCTCAAAGCTTCGCCTTGGTTATAGTTATATTTATCCCGATATACGGGTAGATTTTGATTGGTGTAATAAGGTTTATGCATGGTACGATAGTTTTGTAACAACGTCATACTATTATAAAAAAAAAAAAAACTCTTGTATTTATATGGTCCGTCTAATGTCGGTAAGAGTACCATTATAAATTCATTGCTTCGGGGATTGCATTCATTAGTTTTTTATGGCCCTTCAAGTAAAATAGCATATCCGTTCGATATGTTATTAGACACTCATGGTGTGATATTGCTTGAAGAGTTTAATATTACTAATTGGGATCTTGATTTTATTAAAAAGCTTTTGGCGGGTGATGTTATCACAATTAATAGAAAATATTGTGACAACAGAAAATATGCTAATAAGTGGCCTGTAATAATGATATCTAATTACCAGATTCCCTTGAATTTCTTAATCGTGTGACTGTCATTAATGCCGATAATGCTATTTTCCAGGATATAACAGAAGGCCCTTTTATTACTTCTACTGATGCCGTTTATGTACCGTCGTCGCCGGCTAGTTCGGAGATATACTATCGTCCCCGGTTCATGCGTCTACGTCGAGATACTAAATTACATACAAGTTTTTGTTCTTCCTCGCGTAGCGTAGCGCATGTCAGTGGTTGTGAGCAGGACCATCATCATTTTAAATGGTTAAATCCGGTTATGTATGATTGTGACAATGACACAGAGTTGAAAGCAAATTGCAAATTATATGGAAAGGTGAAGTTATTGAGTGTACTTTGGATTATAGATTCATTTAATGTACACCATGTCAGACATATAAATACTGATCAATCTAAAAACGAATGGGATAAATTAAGCGGTTATTACAATAGCAAATATAATGAAGAAAATTTACAAGCTCCAACTTATCATTTTCCTGCTGATATCGAAGTTATGTTACAGGAACCCTGACTAGCCTTTTTAAAAAGAGTTTTATTAGAAATTACAATACAATAATAATAATAACTGCACAATTGATTATATATATGAAATTAGATGTGAACTGTCTGGTGGTGAGTTGAGAACTGACTGCCTGCTGGTCGGTGGCTGTATTTATATGAAATCAGCCTCTGCTGACTCGACATTGGTACTTTTCCTATGGATGCGTCATAACTCCTCCCTCCTTAAGTTTGGAGCTCCTGCGACAAATGGCATGAGAGTCCGGGGTAGACTGTGGCTGGTGCTGGCTGTAGAGGCATGATTTGCGGCTGGGTTCCACCTTGCTGTGGGTTTGGGTTCCTTCTACAGACACAGTAGATATATAAGAAACATAATGATAATAATAGGAGGGCTATCGTCGTTATGAGGGAGTAGTAAATAGTCGCTGAACTCCTGGGTATCTCTTCCAGGTGTTCCAGTGGTTCCATTCTGAGGTTAATTTGATGCAAGTCTTCGAATGATATGTTCAGGTTGGTGTGCGTGTACACAGGGGCAGTAGTTAATATACCCTTGGAGTCCTTGTATATGTGGATGGCTCTGCTGTCTAGTATGGTCTCGTCTTTGGTCAGCTTTAGCAGGCTAGTATTAGTGAGGAACCTGGTATTGTTGCGGTTGCCTTTGTTCACTACTATTCTCTTAGTTCTGAAAGTTAGGTAGTAGTCAATAAAAGGGATGTATTTGATGAATGGTGCACTTGATGTATATACTGTCTTGCATGCTACTAGGTCGATGTTGGTGATGATCTGACGAATGCAGTCGTTTTGGATGCTGGTTTTGTCGTGGCAGTACATAGCGCTGTTGATTTCTTCACAGGTAGCTGTAAATAACTCATCTTGGTTTTTTAGGATCAAAGGTGGGTGGACATGAATTGTCAGGAGGTGATTGTCCCTTTCTATAGGATAGGACAGAAGGAAATACGTTTCAAGCGGAGAGGTTTTTAGTGGAACGTTGATAAAGTAGAAGATGTTCCATTTCTTTATCGAGCAGTGTACCTTGCTCAATTGCCAAAGTGCTTCTATGTCCGGGGTTAGGAATGTTACATTATGAGATTTTTGCAGTGACTCGAGATCTCTGAGAAGAAAGATGCTGGAATGTATTGTGTTTAGTCTATAGAATTCCAGAGAGTTTTCCATGTCGTCAATTTTGTTGGCGATAAGGACCAGGTTGAAGAAGATAGAATTAAATTGTTGGTTTAGTTCAATTTGGTTTACTATAGGGTTGGAGAAGAAGGTGGTCATTTTTTCGTTGTTGTTGCGTGTAATCTGAATGTCATGGTTGAATTCGTCGATTACTTTTTTGTTTATTGCCATCTGATTTTTTAGGTTGTCTTGGAGGTGAAAACTGTTACGTTCGATTGTGTTTATAATTTTGTCGTACCTTTCTTTGTCGTCACTGTCCATGTTTCCGGTTAGCCAGGATATGGCTTTACCTAGGCCGTTAATGAGTCCACGTTTAGGTCTGGATTTGTTGAGAGTTAAATGATCTAACTTATTTCGAAGGTAGTAATAATATTTAAAGAGCGACTTTATCTGGTTTGTTTTGTTGAGATGATATGTAGTGCTAATCACGTTAAGAGTCTTATCTAGTTCTACGTCAAGTAGTTGTACGTCCGCGATATGAATGAAAATGTAGTATCTGTCTATGACGTAAGCTGAATTAAGTGCGATGGGCAAAACCCCAGGTCCCTGCATGAGGTTGGTTATCTGGAGGCCGTTGGCTACATTCCCCGCCGTCAGCAGTATCGTTATCGGCAGTAGGAATGTGTGAGTCATTGTTTTTATCTGCGTCTGTAACAGAGATAATTTGTTGTGTGAACTTCCTTGGTCTTTTTAGTAGATTAGGATGCACTTTAAAAGATTTCTTTTGTACTGTAGCTAACTTAGTTTCCCTAGAATAATTTCCTCTTTTGAATTTGGGTTTAGCTTTTCCGTATTGCTTATCCCTAATAAATATTTCTCCCTCTGGTATTTCGATTTTTTCCCTAGTTTTGTTTAGTTTGTTTGTACGGGTCTCTTTCTCTTTATCAATTTTTTCTTTTATTACGCGAGCTATTAACTCCTTGTCGTCATGATATTCTTTGACTCGTTGTTCTAGAATTAGGTCTTCTGCGTATGTATTGGGCTGTATCCCGAAAGTAATTTCATTAGGTGTCATAGTCAAGTTAGAGTTTATAGAGTTGTTGTACGCTATTAAAGCTAGTCTTAGAGTTTTGTATATGGGGCAATTCTTTTGTCTGTTTACTATGTTCATAATTTCTATGAGGGTTGAGTGTGCTCGGTTTATCAGTCCGTTGGAGTCTGAGTGGTTAGGGGTCGTTTCTATGTTATTGTATTTTAAGAAATTCTCTACCAGTCCATTTTTAAATTCCGTACCATTGTCAAATTGAATCGTTTTGGGGCACGGGAATATGCTGAGGTAGTTTTCTAGTGAATTGACAATTTCATTTGCGGATGCCGTTTTGATTAGATAACCATACAGTTTTCTTGAAAAACAGTCTATCATAGTGAAAATTTGCTTTCCGTCGTAGTGTAGTATGTCTCCTTGGAGTCTTTCGAATGGTTTAGAGGGTGTAGGTGTAAGTTCGTAAACTTGTCTAATTGGTTTGCGTTCGTATTTGACTTCCTTGCACAGGGAACAATTGTTAATTACTTTTGTTACGTGTTCTAGCATTTTTGGCCAGTAGTTACGTTTAGTTAGAGCTCTGTATACTTCATGTATGCCACGGTGTGCAGTTTTGCCAATGTGATAATTTTGAATGGTTTCTTCTTGTTCAGAGGGGTCGGTTATGTCTAGTCTTTTGGTATAGTACCGTTTGATTTTGACTGTTGGAAATTTGTCTTTTATTATGTCAGACAGGTGGGCAAAGATTTGGTCGTATATCTGTTCGTCAATGGAGTTCTCGATAGGAGGGGAACACAGGACGCCGTACGTATGATTTGGTTGTAAGTATTCTAGGCAGTATTCGTCTATGTCGTTAGAGTATGGGTACCTGGTGTGCCAATTGTACCGAGTTTTATTGAAAGGTCTATTGATCGGAATTTTCGTCTCGGGGTTGCCTCGGGTTAGGATAATTTGGAATTTTTCCACGTTAAAGCAGCGGGTTTTGTCGTCAATTATTTTAATTTGGCTGTTAGAGGATTCTTGGGAGTGTTGGGTTTGTAGGCTTTCATTGTCGTCTTCGGCGTTAATGTTTTCGTTTTCGGCGGTAGTGTCTTCGTTGTCGTCTTCAGCGGTAATGTTAAGGGTTCTGGCTAGGTCTTCTAGGATGTCGTCGCTATTTTCAGGTGAAGGGGCAGAGAGGAATTCAGTTAGGACTTCTTCTGGATTTGGAGAGGTGGTTTCTAAGGCGTTAAGGTGTTGTTCCTCTGGTGGGTTTCGTGATAGTGCGTCTGCTACTACGTTAGTCTTTCCCTGTACGTACTTGACATCGAAGTCGAAGTCTGCTAGTTGTAGTTTCCATCGTATGAGCTTAGAATTTGGTTCTTTTAGGTTGTGTAGCCATTGTAATGGTTTATGGTCAGTCTGTATAGTAAATTTACGTCCGTAGATGTATGGTCTAAAGTGTTTGCAGGCCCAAACTATGGCCAGTAGTTCTTTTTCTATAGTGGAATAGTTTTCCTCCTGTCTATTTAGTGTGCGAGAGGCAAAGGAAATAGGGAGGTCTTTTCCGTCTATGTTCTGGGATAGGACTGCTCCTATAGCATAATTGGAGGCGTCTGTTGTAAGGATAAAAGGTTTTTCGAAGTCCGGTAGTCGTAAGATAGGGCTGTTCTGTAGAAGGGATTTGAGGGTTTCAAAAGCTTTTTTGTAGTCGTCGTCAATCACTAAGGTTCTGTTTTTCCTGAGTGCGAGAGTCAGTGGTCTAGCTATTTTAGCGTAATTTTTTATCATCTTACGGTAGTAGCCAGTTAGTCCTAGAAACTATTTGATTTTTTTTCTGTTTTAGGGAGAGGGAATTTTGCAATGGCTTCTAACTTTGCCGGGTTTGGTTGTATTCCTTTGTCTGATATAATGTGTCCTAGGAAGAGTAGTTCTCTATTGCAGAACTCAGTTTTGTCCAGCTGTATCTTTAAGTTATGTTGTTTTAGTTTCTCAAAAACCGTCTTAAGGTGTTTTACGTGTTCGTCCAGATTGTCGGAGAAAATTATAATGTCGTCCATGTACACCAGTACGTTGGGGATCCTAGAAAAAATGGAATTCATGGCCCTCTGTAAAGTGGGGGGTGCATTCTTAAGTCCGAAGGGTAGGCGTAAGAACTCGTAATGTCCGTCTTTCCGGTAGACTTCCGGGTATCTATAATTTCGGGTGTATACCGGGTTTTCGTCGGTGGTTCTTATTTTGTGTTATAAGAGATTGGTAGAACTTAGGCGATCATTTTCTCTTTTTATTATTTGGGGATATTCTTGAAGTAATTTAGTTATTTTTCCCTTTTCTTCTTTGTTCATGTGGCTAGTTCTAATTAAAGTAGGGATTTCCTTTTTTATTTCGTTTAAGACAGGATCACCGGACATTTCGGGACAATTGGTCATTACTATGTCGGGGATGTCTGTACAAATTTCTTGCGGTTCGTCAACATCCATCGGTTCGGGGCAAATGGCCATTACTTCTTTGGATTCGACTTCGCATAGAATTTTATTATTACTAATGTTATAAAGGCCTTCTTTTACCGTGACCTTATCATTTAATTTTATATTCTCCTTAATTAGTCCATATTTTAATTTCTTATTTTTTACTGGTAACTCTATAAGATTAATACCCTGTTCCAGATTTACTATGTCCGAATTGGTTTCAGGGATTTCAAGCGTAAATTTTAAAGGGATTATACCCTGAGGGTAGGAAAGGATATTCTTATTTAGATCTATGCTCATTCCTAGTGCCTGCATAGTTTTGTGTCCTAGTAGTATGTCGTATTTGTCAGAGAAGGGGAATACATGGAATTTAGTGTCTAAGTCGACGTGGAACGTGTCTTGAATGTTAAAGGTGCAAGATTGTTCTCCATTCTTTTTCCCAGCGGGTGTGGTTATTATGAATGGGTCATTAGATAGTGTGATGTCACTCGGGACAACGTTAGGATTTATATAGTTTTCCGCGGATCCGGTGTCAATGAGCCATTTCAGTCCGTATCTGTCTTCGAAGTGTGGGAGAGACTTGTCTACTAGGTTTAGATTGTATTCGGGGGGCCTTCTTGGCTCCCGTGGCCAACGTCTAAAAAATGATCGAACTTTTCTGTTACTTTTTCGAGGGATTTTTCTAAGCGGGTAATTCTGTCGTTATATGAGTTGTCAGATTCCGAATAATTTTCCGATGGCTGGTCCTGTTGGCAGTGAGTCAGTTCATACGGTGAAATGTAATCTTTAAACCGGGGTCTGCCGGCAGTACGCATAGATACTGTGTTCTGAGAAAAGTAGCCAGGAGGTAGTCTGGGTCGATTAAAGGGGTGTTCAGGATTGTTTGGATGATTATGATGGTAGGATTGTCCAACGTTCGGTCGTTGAGGTTGGGACTGGTAACGAGAGGTCTGAGGAGTAGGTCCTATAGGTTTGGGATTATATTCAACTGGTTTGTACTGGTAGCTAGGGGCTTGAGCCCTGGGGACGCTTGGTACAAAATGTTGTGGGCTTGGTCTGTAAGAGTATTGCTGTCTGTACGGCTGTTGGGGTTGGTTGTAAGGATTTGATTTTCTGAAGGGTTGGTTAGGCTTTTTAGGGCCGTAGGAGGAATTTAAATTAGCCACAATAAAAGAACATTTGTTATAAATTATGCTCCGCACTTCGTCTAGAGTGTTGGGGTCGAATATCATGATATGGTTGCTTAATGTAGGAGGCAAGCATTTGTAGACATGAAAAATTATTTCTTTGTCTACTCTTGTTATTATTTGTTTTAGTGTGTCTGCTGTGAGTCTGTCCAGTTTAAGTCTAATATAAACCAAATTGCGCAGCTCCTGTATCCTATTGACGAAGTCAATGGGAGACTCTCTAGCATGCATTTTCGTTTGGAAAATTTCATCTTTTAATATCTCGTAAGACCCCGAGTCGGCAAAACTTTCTCTTAAGTATTTTAATAAATTTAGTAAGTGGTCTACGTTATTAGAAAGGAGTACGTTTCTAGCAGGTCCTACTAATCTACTTTTTACTTTTATGAACAAGATATTATGATTATAGTCTCGTTCCGCTATATTCTCTGCACAAACTGTAGCGTAAGCACTTTCCAGCATTTCGCAAAAGAACGCCAGCTCTGAAGGGTTTCCGTCGAAGTAGGGAATGTGGTCATAGTCCTCTTTGGAGATTTTATAATTTATTTGGGCCATTTCGGGGATCGTTTGGATAGTTTCTTTAGGAATGATTAATTTAGAAGGTTTAAGGACAGATGAGTTACTTACAGATTTTAGGCGTTGTTGTTGACTCGCCAGCTTGCTGTTCTTCGGTTGTCTGAGGATGGTCCTAGTTCCTGTGGGTTGAGTACTGCGAACAAGCCACTGATGTGGGAGCTGCTAGTCTTCTTTCAATGTGGGACAAATGGTCGCACGGTGAGACAAATGGTCGCACGGTGAGACAAATGGTCGCACTAGACTTGAGCCTTCGCAGTCCCTGTTCGGGCGCCAGTTATGTTACAGGAACCCTGACTAGCCTTTTTAAAAAGAGTTTTATTAGAAATTACAATACAACAATAATAATAATAATAATAACTGCACAATTGATTATATATATGAAATTAGATGTGAACTGTCTGGTGGTGAGCTGAGAACTGCCGGTCTGCTGGTCGGTGGCTGTATTTATATGAAATCAGCCTCCGCTGATTCAGCATTGGTACTTTTCCATAGATGAGTCATAACTTCGATGTTAATGATTTTTCTGCAAGTGGACCAAAAATATTGGAATATTTTTATAATAATGGTTACACTAAGGCTGATATTACTGCTACAGCATTTAATATCCCAAAGACGGTTGATATGGGATATACTGCCACAAATGTTTGTAAGAAAAGGTTTATTTCGCCTCGTACGAAATTTAGGATTAAATGGAATCCGAACGCTAATACAATTGATGCTACTGAAATATTAAATGATTCTGATACTTTTGGCAAGTTTTGTGAAAAATTGAAAGTTAATAAACCGCCTCCTTTGTTATATGTTAGACCCTTTGATGGTGAACAGAGAAATAAAGATCAAGTTGATGCTACTCAAATGACTGCTAGCTATGTAACGTATAGAGTAAGAACACATTACCGATTTATGTTTTTAGGACGTTTGTATAATGTTTCTGTGTAATATGTTTTGTAGATGGAAGCTAGAAGAATAAATGTTTTTGAGCGTTTACAAGAACTTCATTATTTGAAAACCTAACCTGCCTACTTTTTAGAAGTCATGTTTTGTATAAATTTAAATTACTATGCAAATAGTATAAAATTTGTAGCATTCTGTGCTATTAATAATTTTGATTTCAATATGGTGATAGATATTTTGGAACTCTTTCATGAAAATGTTAGTGGTAGAAATTATGTAAAAATATATTCATTGCTATAGGACTGTTACAATAGACGTGCACATACTCTGTGATATGAATCGTATGATGTAAGTTCGAAATGTATGCGCAATGTGGGTGTTTGATGTGCACTACCTGGAGTATACTCACTGAATACAGTTTATAATTTAGGTCATGAATGTAAATTAAAATTAAGGAGGATAGGATTAACTGAATATTTGGGTATTGATAACTTCATATTTTTTAATGAATTCAATGATTAGAAACAAAAGCAGTGTTGTATGTATTAATAAAAGGCGCGAAGCGCCCTTAATCCAAAGCAAAATCTGTTTTTTTTCCCATTTCCTATAGAGGGGACTGGGCTGTAGAACGTACCCCAGTAGGGTAGAAAGGACAGTTCTGGCGCAGGGGCTATGATACTAGTCTTGGGGGTTGCAAGAGCGCTGCTGCCATCATCCAAATCAATGAGCCTAATCGATGACGTCATCCCATCATTCAATTCGAAGACGATTAAATTATAAATATAAATTAAATTATAAATAATTAAATTATAAATAAATTATAAATAATTAAATAAAATATATATTAAATTATAAATATAAATAAATTATAAATAATTAAATAAAATGAAATAAAAAAGTTGTTTAACCTGGAATCGAACCTTAATTGTTGGGTTAGAAGTCGGTAATGCAAACCACTAGACCAAGCGGCCACTTAGTTCATAGTAGTAAATTATCATATATAAGTATGTGACCCCTTGGGGACATATCTTTTTTATTATTTCACATTAGTTAACAACAATTATAGGTGATTATAGGGCATTATTAACATATCTTTTAATAATTGATAGACAATTGATATATCTACACAATAAACATTATTACCAATGTGGGTGGGAGACAAAAAATAAATAAGTTGCAAAACAACAAGCAAACTAATGGTGAATATGTGGCATATCTAAAACACAACATTAAAAAAACATTATATAGCAAACTAATTAAGTTAAAAACTAGAATAAGGAGACAAGTTAATTAACATATCTGCAATCCCTTCCACCAAAATATTAATAGCATAGATTGAGTGTGAGTCACATCTTTGTGTTGGAATAAGGTAAAAAAACAACCTAATTGATATATCATAAACGCCGCAGGTATGTAAGTCTAACAAACCTTTTTTTGATGCAATTACTTAACCTAACATTTTAAACATACATAGGCTGAGGTAAATTTTACATACCTTTTAAGTTGGTGTATAGCTCATGGTGATTGAATAAACACCTCTATTGATGTAATTACATGGCATTTAGTGAATAACATCTTAGACACAAACAATATTAGAACGTTATATGGGTAAGGGGTGAAAAAAAAAATAATACAAAATGGCATATTAATGTATTTATTATTATTAGACAACATCTTAAGACATAAATAAGTTACAAAACAACAAGCAAAAACTAATTATGTGAGAATAATATAAATTGGCATATTAATGTATTAAACAACATCTTAAGGCATAAAAATGTTAAAACAGTTGCAAACTAATGGTAAAATAAAACAAATTGACATATTAATGTATTTATTATCCATCTTAAGACATAAAATTGATGTATCCAAAAAAATCTTTGCCACAAATAATATTAGAACGTTGTATTTATTATTCATCTTAAGTAAATGTTAAACTAATGGCGAATATGTGACAAAAACATAACATCTTAATATTAGAACGTTATATGGGTAAGGGGTGAAAAAAAAAATAATACAAAATGGCATATTAATGTATTATTAGACAACATCTTAAGACATAAATAAGTTACAAAACAACAAGAAAACTATGTGAGTGAAAATAAAACATATTAATGTATTTATTATTCATCTTAAGACATAAAAATGTTAAAACAGTTGCAAACTAATGGCGAATATGTGGCAATAAACCAAGTAAAAATTGACATATCTAAAAACACAATATTCATTATATATAGCAAACTAATTGAGGTATAAGTAAAACAAATGGTTTATTTAAAACATCTTAAGACATAAAAATAAAAAAGAATTATATGACAATAAGGTAAACCAAGTAAAAATTGACATATCTAGAAACGCAATATTCATTATATATAGCAAACTAATTGAGGTATAAGTAAAACAAATGGTTTATTTAAAACATCCTAAGACATAAAAATAAAAAAAGAATGTAATTATATGACAATAAGGTAAAACAAGTAAAAATTGACATATCTGACCAAAGCGGTCACTTAGTTCAAAATGTCATATACACACCTCGGGAGGAAATAAAACAAGGTAGTTTAACATATCTTTTTTATTATTTAACAACATTTTAGACAATATTAAAACATTATATTAGACATAAAAAAGGTGATTAGGGACACAAATAAATTGATTAACATTTAATGTCTGATACAGCTATGTTGATGCAAAACGTCTAACAAATATATTGGCTGTGAGAATAAAGTAACAATAATACAAGCACATATCTAAAAACACACAACATTATATAGCAAACTAATAAGTTAAACTAGAATAAGGAGACAAGTTAATTAACATATCCGCAATCCCTCCCAACAAAATATTAATGTAAAACATTGAGGGTGGGCCACATAATGTAAAACAAGGTATAACAATTTAATAAAGCGATTATATTAGAATAGATAAATTAAAAACATATCATAGACAAACTAGTGGTAATATAAAACATCTTAAACATAAAAAAAGAATAGTGGGAGAAAACACAACATTTACTTAAGTGCAAATTTAAATCATTACATATGGTAAATTGAAGTACAAGTAAAACAAAATGGTTTACAAGGTATTATTTAACAATTTAATAAAGCGATTAACATTTACTTAAGTGCAAATTTAAATCATTACATATGGTAAATTGAAGTACAAGTAAAACAAAATGGTTTACAAGGTATTATTTAACAACAATTTAATAAAAGCGATTAACATTTACTTAAGTGCAAATTTAAATCATTACATATGGTAAATTGAAGTACAAGTAAAACAAAATGGTTTACAAGGTATTATTTAACAATTTAATAAAGCGATTAACATTTACTTAAGTGCAAATAAAATCATTACATATGTCAAACTAATTGAGATAATACAAATGGTATATTTAAAAAACACAAAATAGCAATTGAGGCATAAACTAATGCCAAATATGTGAGGTGAAAAATTACACATCTTAAGACATTGGTGAAAATGTAAGAACTCGAAAGTAAACTATTGGTTGGGCAGCATATATTAACATCATCAAAAATGGCACCTTGCAACCTCTATGTGTGTTTAAATGTTATATATATTAGAAGTAAAACATAAAAAAGAATGTAATTATGTGAGAATATTAATTGGTGGTGGGGGACGGCGTATATTAACATCATGTTTAAAAAAAATGACACCATATACAAACACCTCTATTGATACAATTTTAGAACATGTGTGTTTTAAATGTTATATATATTAGAAGTAAAACATCCTAAGACATTGGTGATTACAGTAAGAACACAAAGTAAACATTGGACAACAATTAATCCATTTAACATCATTTTCAATAAAAATAGCAATCTATGCGTTAATTGGTTTATTTAAAACATCTTAAGACATGGGTCCAACATATCTTTTAAGTTGGTGTTAGAGCCTAAATAATAGCGAATTTAGTGAATATGTGGCTTAACAGAAACACAGCATTTTCATAGGTTCAAATACAAAATGACATAACAGGGGCGAAAAAATAATACGTCTTAAACATAAAAAAGAATAGTGGGGGGTTAATAAAAAACACATCATTTTAGCAACACAAAAATATTAAACATTATATATAGCAAACTAATTGAGACATAAATAATACAAATGGGATAAATTTCAATAAAAATGACACCCTGCAGCCTCCATGTGTGTTTAAATGATAATTGGTTTATTCATCTTAAGACATTGGCGATTACAGTAAGAACACAAATAATATGAGAATATTAACTAAACTATTGGTTGGACAGCATATATTAACATCATCAAAAATGGCACCCTGCAACCTCTATGTGTGTTATTATTAATAACCTTTATTTGATAAGTATAATATATACAAATGTAGTAAAGACAAAAGGTTATCAGCATGGCAAATGCCGTCTGCTGGAGTTGCTGCTTATAGAAATAATTCAGTTAAATAAATTACTTTTTATATGAGTGATGTTAATACATTAATATAACAAAAAGAAAGACAAAACTAAATAACGGCTTTTTGATGCTAAGTACAGATGAACTTTAGCAACACTTTATATAGATAACAGTTTAAAACAGTTCGGTCATACAGTAAATAGAAATGAGATAATGAAAAAAAACAAGGAAAAACGAAAACTGAGCTTATAAAATAATCAGAATTATTAAAAAGAAAAGGAAAAGTAAGAAATCACTGAAATAGTAAAATTACATTGCTGACAATAAATTAAAAAAAATAATAATAAAAAGTTGTTACATCGCGGTCAGTTCTGTGCTAAATTAGGTACAAATAATATTATATACGGCAAGATTAAAAGCTATTTATCTTGTGAGAAATTGCAATTGAGTGAATCATACACCGCCGCGACATCCGGTGTAACACCGTCAATAGGATGAATCATAATTTATATCTTATAAAATACTATTTTAATATAGCAAAAAACAATTATAATAATACATTACTTTTTAGCTAAATACACTATTTTAAAGACGCAAAATGTTGATGCAATTATGTTAAAATATATATATATTAAATGCCGATGCAATAAAAACCTCCCACGCAAATTATTCGCATTATGTTAAATTATTGATGTATTATTAAACTAATAAAAAGTAAGGCAAAAAATCAACAAAAGGAAGTGGCTTTGCTGCAATATAAGTTCACATAGTCGATGTAATTATTTAACAAACATTTACCATACCGCACACATTTTTTTTAACGGTGGGGGATATTATTATCATATGGAATGACAAATTGTTTATAATTAATAGAAAGGATGTTGCTATCTTTAAATATAATTCCCATAGAGAATTTATTAAATTAATGGATGCCACGCCTAAAATAGAATTGATTTGTGTTCCTAGAGTTATGGATGTGCTAATGACTGATTATTGAATGTATTGTGTTAAAGAAAATTTAAAACAAAATCTGCAGTCATTTAGAAGGAATTTATCATTCTTACTTCCGTTTAATGTTTTTTTTACTAGACGGAGATTATAACACAGAAGTATTTTTGCAGAGTAGTTTTATTTT
The DNA here is from genome assembly GCA_011037195.1 of Triatoma infestans. Taxonomy (NCBI): domain Eukaryota; kingdom Metazoa; phylum Arthropoda; class Insecta; order Hemiptera; family Reduviidae; genus Triatoma; species Triatoma infestans. The sequence continues at coordinate 83,300 of JAAEAF010014101.1, forward strand.
TAAACCCATTCAACGCGCGCGCCTTACACGCCGTTAATAATGTTTCTCTATTTTTACAATCCAAAAGAAAGGAAATAATTACAACAATTAATCACCGTTTTCTCCATCATGGATGTGTACGGTTCTATTATAAATAACATAATATTTTGTTTATTACAAAAATCCATCCCTAATGCTACAATTTTGTTAATAATATACATAATTTACACACACAATACAACCCGTTCTTTTTTTACTGGCGGCATGTTATAACTTATCTAGCTAAGTCTAACATTTCTCTTAACTAACCAGCAATTAAATATGTACAATATCCCCATCTTCTCTATTTTAGCAAACAAGTGCCCCCATTGGGTAAATGTAAAAATGGTTTCTCTGTGGGCGAGGAAATTATATCCAACCCATTTTTTTTTGCCAATGTTACGTTGAAAATAACCTGTTTCTGTATTGTTCTGTTTTTTTAAAACTAGTATGTTTTTTGTATTTTTACTTTTATGTTAAGTACTATGTTTTTATGTATATTACCTAACTTAAAAAACACCTAACATAAAGTTCTGTTCAGTATTAGCAGTGTACAACTTAAACCAACTAACAAAAAACACACATATTTTTTTGCCTTTTATGAATTCCTCCATAATTCACTTAGCTTAGAATTAAACGTAATTAGCCACATTAGCTGAAGTACAAGAAATGTGATCCTACTTGGCCAGTTAATAATGACTCATCATAGTGCAGCTGCCAAGTCGCCAGGAAATGACTCATCACCGTGTGTCGCCGCTGAGAAAAGGCGCTAAAACCGCAAATAAGGTCACATTTCAACCCCCACCCGCAGGTGCAGGGTATATAAGCAGGTGCAGGTCGGCGCTAATTCAGTCTTCGTGTGACTTCCTACACGTGAACATCGCTCTCCAGAAGCTACATCCTCGCTCTAAGGACAACATCAGAAGAAATGGCCACTCTAAGGACAACATCAGAAGAAATGGTCTGCAAAAAATGTGGAAAGGCATTCTCTTTTATGAACAACCTCTATCGCCACCAAAAATACTGCGATGGTAGTGCTGAATATACCTGTAAAGTGTGCAAAAAATCATTTCCGAACAGGTATAATGGGAAACGACATGAAACCTTCTGCATTGAAGAACCACCTCGCAAGATTGCACGTTATGAGGGCGTAGAACCAACCAAGGAACACCTTCTAAAACACGCATCAGAAGAATATGAAACGGCATATCAAGGTAGGCTCAAATCATATTTTTTACAAACAACTGAATTTGAAGATCTACCCACCTTTCTACAATCTATTAAACCCCGTCTTCATGAACTAATTAAACTCCAATTAGAGGAAAAGCATGCTTTAAAGGTTAATATATTAGTGGAATGCTTGTTTGAAAATACAATTGGAGAGCACAGCGACCGGGCTTTTAAGACCCGAAATAAGGCCGTTTACAGGAATACTAACCTTGATGAGTTTCTCGAACAGGCATTCAAAAAATTAGTTAATGAAATGGAAGAAGCCCAGCTGGAGAAAAGTGGATGGCAGCTGGTTGGAATTGATGGAGCGAGGTTAAGAATAAATATGTACAAACCGCTGGGTGGGTCAACTTATATAAAACTCCCCAGCGTTATTGCAGCTAAGAAGGCCTGCATAAATCCACAAAATCAAGATGAGGAATGTTTTAAATATGCAGTGCTGGCAAAATTAATTCAAAAGGATCCTCAACGCATCACCGCATATCAAGAGGTGGTTCACAGATATGATTTTTCATGCACCGATTTTTCGTTTCCTACACCGCTTAATGAAATCAGAAGGTTTGAAAAAGTTAACAACATCTCAATTAATGTATTTGGATTGGATGAAAATGATGCCGTTTATCCACTGAAGGTTGTGAAAGAAGAACTACCAGACCATCGTGATCTATTACTCTTAGAAGATGGGGAAACACAACATTATGTATATATTAAACATTTAAATAGGTTGGTTTCCGGGCAAATAACAAAACATATGGGTGCAATACAGTTGTGTAAACGGTGCTTTACTCACTTTGATGGACGCTATGGGAAAACAGCGGAAGAAAAACTGAAAGAACATAAGATATATTGCAACGAAAACGCCCCAGTAGCTGTTAAACTTCCAACTGATGAGCCGTTTATTGAATTCAAAAACGTTGAACGCCAGGTGAGAGTAAATTTTGTAATTTATGCTGATTTTGAGTGTATTTTAAATCAAATTGATACATGTGAACCAACGCCTCAAAGCTCATACACAACAGCCTATCAAGAACACACACCATTATCCTTTTGCGCCTATGTTAAACCTGCTGCTGAAATAGAACATCTTTGGCCTCTTAATAAACCATACTTGTACAGAGGAAAGTGTGCCGCCGAATTTTTCCTAGACTATTTGGATAGGATATCCACTCCAATTAAGAAGATTATGAACAGAAATGAAGAAATGGTGATTGATGAATTGGAGGAGAGAGAATGGAAGGCGGCCAAGATCTGTTATCTCTGCAAGCGAAATTTTGAAGAACGCAGTCATAAGGTACACGATCACTGCCATATATCCGGCAAGTATAGAGGACCTGCATGTAATAAATGCAATTTAAGATGTAGGAAACCCAACTACGTACCAGTCATCATACATAATCTGAGCAGATATGACGCACACTTCATCATAAAGGAATTGGGAAAGCTACCTGGCAGAATTAATGTAATACCACACACAGAAGAAAATTTTATCTCGTTCACCAAATATATAAATGGGGTGCAATTTCGCTTTATTGATTCATTCAGATTCATGGCTGAGAGCCTGAGTCAATTAGCCAACAATCTACCAAAACGCGGCTTTACAGAAACAGCGAAATTTTTTAATGAAGTGCAGCTACCACTTGTGCTAAGAAAGGGCGTATTCCCATATGATTATGTCAATTCTTGGGAAAGATTGGACGACGACGTTTTACCACCGAAGGAAGCATTTTACAACAAATTAACAGACAGCAACATCGATGAAGAGGATTATGACCACGCCACCGCCGTATGGAAGGAATTTAATTGCTCCACGTTAGGAGAATATAGCGACATTTATTTAAAAACAGATGTATTGCTCCTAGCCGATGTTTTTGAAAACTTCCGCCAAGTGACTATGAACGTACATAAACTGGACCCAGCACATTATTTCACGGCACCAGGAATGGCTTGGGATGCAATGCTACGTTTAACTGGCATCAGATTGGAACTTCTACTGGACTACGACATGATATTAATGGTTGAACGAGGAATAAGAGGAGGCATCTGCCAAGCATCTCTCAGGTATGCAAAGGCAAATAATAAGTATATGCCCGATTACGACCCATCGCAGGAATCTACTTATATAATGTACTACGACGCCAACAACTTATATGGTGATGCCCAGAGCAGATTTCTACCTTATGGAGGCTTCAAGTGGGCAGAGCGACCTGGAGAAATACAAGTGCAAGACATCCCGGACGATTCTGAATATGGCTACATATTGGAGGTGGATCTAGAATATCCTGAACATCTTCACAACCTCCACAACGATCTCCCATTCCTAGCAGAATCAATTGTGCCACCCAACAGCGATGGAAATATAAAAAAATTAATACCTCATCTGGGCAAACGGGAGAGATATGTCGTACATTACATCGCCCTAAAACAGGCTCTCGACCATGGGCTACAATTGGTGAAGGTTCACCGAGCAATACAGTTTAAACAATCCCCATGGCTTCTACCTTACATTAAATTGAACACAGATATGCGCAAGAAGGCAACCAACAACTTCGAAAAAAACCAATACAAACTCTACAACAACGCTAACTTTGGAAAGACCATGGAAAATGTGCGAAAACGGATGAACTATGAGCTTGTAAATAATGAAAGAAGACTGATGAAATTGGTTGCAAAACCAAATTTCCTGGACAGGACAATTTATGGTGAAAATTTAGTTGGGGTGCAGATGGCGAAAACCAGGATATTCTTCAACAAGGCGTCTTACATCGGTTTATCCATACTCGAAATTTCGAAGACGATCATTTTGGGATTTCACTATGACGTCATGCTACACAAATATGGGCCAGAACGGCTTCGTTTAATATACACTGATACGGACTCTTTAATCTATGGGATTTACACAGACGATGTTTTTAAAGACATGCAGGAGATGGAGGAACACTTTGACACATCTGATTATCCTCCCGATCACCCCAACTACTCAACTAAAAACAAGAAAGTGCTGGGAAAGTTCAAAGATGAGGTGAACGCACAAATAATTAATGAGGTTGTTGCTTTGAGACCAAAAATGTATGCAATTGATGTGGCTGGTGATATCAAGAAAAGGGCAAAAGGTGTTCAAAGATCAACACTCAAGAAAATTGGCTTTGAGGATTATAAAAAAGTACTGTTCAACAATACGCAAATGTTAAGCAAGATGAGATCGATTAGATCATTGGAGCATAATGTTTACTCCATTGAAATGCTGAAACGAAGTCTTTCATCTGCAGACGAAAAAAGGATTATCAAATCTGATGGAGTCAGCACATTTGCATATGGGAATTGTAATGCGGAGTTGTGAATAAAGGGACATTTCATTGCAGGTATGAATTTTTTAATTATATATTGGTCTAAATGTAAAAATTATAATTGTTATCACATTATAAATAAAAAATATTGTTTTTTACACAGATGTATTTTTTTTTACAATACCTAAAAACAGAACTTAACTTTATGTTTTTTTTTGTTAAGTGAGGCGGCGTATACATACAAAAAATAAGTATTTAGCCAAAGTGAGGTATGTATTTTTTACAGTACTTAAAACAGAACTTTATGTTTTTTTTGTTAAGTGAGGTATGTATTTTTATAATACTTAAACATAACTTTACATAAAAACCAGAAATGAACTTAACTTTATGTTTTTTTATTAAATTAGGCGGTGTAAAGATACAAAAAATAAGTATTTAGCCAAAGTGAGGTATGTATTTTTTTATAATACTAAAACTGAACTGAACTTATGTTTTTTTGTTAAATTAGGCGGCGTATTTAGCCAAAGTAGTGTATTTTTCATTAGGTTATGCGCAAAAAGTATTAAGCATTGGGCCCTCTCCCCGCATTGCAGGGCATCTGTAAGCGGATGTTGGCTCAAAGAATGTGGCGTGATAAGTTTTGTTGCATTTCGGTGGATGCTGCCCTCAATATATAATGGTGATGGACGTAACAAGATATGTAAGTACCAATTGTATTTCGTACCATCTTAATGTTATTTCCAATTTGACTCAATTGGGGGATTTTGTGTAGTATTACTGCAATCACTGCGGGGCCCTGTTTGGGATGAGGCCGTCCGCTGCAACTTATAATGGTAAATATCTATAATTGAATTATTTTTTACTTTCTCTTACTCCTAGTAAGAGGAAGTATTGTAATCGTGTCAAATTTTCGATATCGAGTTTTCACCGGAAATATCCGTTTTGAGTCCAAAAAGTGAGTTTTAGCAAATGGTCTGTGTATGTGAACAGCATAGCTCAAAACGGAAAGCCGTAGAAAACTAAAAACTTAATATTCCCTTTAGGTATCACCATGCTATCTGACTGTGCGAAAATTTCTCAGCCGGAAGTACCACTTTACTAGTTGACTTTTTTATTTTTTGCGTTTTTCTCAAAAATGGCTGCAAGGATTTTCTTTAAACTTGATATATCAACTACACATATGAGGAGCTACAACTTTTATTTGAAACATTTCTCTGGGAAAATTGATTTAATCCTGGGGGAGGGGTGGAGTTAGGCTCCCATCTAAAGTGCTATTTCAGATAATTACACAATTCGTTCATTTAAAAAATGTTAATTAGAATTAAATATGTTGTTGAAATTCCGAGTTTGAACAAAATCGGAAAACCGGAAGTGCTTTGTTTTAACTTTACTAAATATGATTTTTTACTTTTTCGCGATTTTCTCAAAAATGGACCCCGATGATTTTCTTGAAACTACACATATAAACTAAACATACAAAGATCTACAACTTTTATACAAAACGTTTCTCTGGAAAAATTTATTTAAGGGCACTTTAGGGAAGGGGTAGGGTTACAGCTTCCTCTAAAGTGGTATCATGAGGCAACTCTGTCATCCAAATGAAATTAATTAGTTGGCCAAAATTCCGGATGTAAAGAAAATCAGTAAACCGGAAGTGCGCTTTTACTGAAAAGTTTTCGACGAATTTCATTAAATTTGGTACACAAACTATAATGTCAATTATAATTTTGAAAACTGGAGTAAAAGAAAGTTGTGTGAGTGTTTCACACCAGATGTTAAGCATGCCTGATTTAATGTATTGAGCAATAATATTTATCTAACTTTTTCCTTGTTTTTTTCTCAGGGATGCTGTAATTTCAAATATTAATTATAACATATTATATAAGTTTTTGTGTGTTTTTTAATATTAATTATATGAGCTTTTGTTTTAATTATAACATATTATATATAAGCTTTGTGTGTTTATTTTTTTATTAATTATATGAGCTTTTGTTTTAATTATAACATATTATATATAACTTTGTGTGTTTTTTTTAATATTAATTATATGAGCTTTTGTTTTAATTATAACATATTATATATAACTTTGTGTGTTTTTTTTAATATTAATTATATGAGCTTTTGTTTTAATTATAACATATTGTATATAACTTTGTGTGTTTTTTTTAATAATAATTATATGAGCTTTTGTTTTAATAGGCTTTTCTGTTTTTCCATCTTCCCGCTCTACTAATTGGTAGATGAATTAAAATAAATGACATTATAAATATAATAAAATTTAACGAAAAACTATGAGTTAAGATCGATAAATTAGTCGGCTGTTGGCATGTCTAAGTTTATTTAATTGTGTGTAACTTAAAACAGCTATAAAAAAAAATATCATAATTGTGTGTAATTTAAAATCAACTAACAAAAATATTGACAGATTTTGTTTTAATGCAGTTAGTATGGGCAAGTTTTTGCGTAACTTAAATCAGCTAACAAAAATATCACTTTATGTTTTAATTGTGAGTAATTTAAAATCAACTAACAAAAATATCAATATTTTTGTGAAAATTAAATCAAATAACGAACAATTCCACTTCCTGTAGCTGGGAGAAACATTATTTAAGTAGCATAATTTCTTTAATAAAAAAATCATCGTAATGAGTGATTAGCTGCTTATCTGCATTTCTAAAGACACAGTAGCGCATTGATTTATAAAATTAATATAAACGTTTTCAATAAGGCATTATCTGTTTTACTTTGCTTGCATTTCTAAACACAGTAGCGTATTGAATTCACCTTTTTTGCAATCGACGGGAAGCTGTGATAGTTGTGGGGATAAGATGATTTAAATAGGCCATTTGTTGTGATGGTATGTAGTTATGGATCGACCAGACTATAAATTTGTAAGTAGTCTCTTTCCTAATTTTGTTAACATTTAATACAGCCCAATTTTCTAACAATCTTTTTGCACTTGTAGTATATTTGCCTGCGGTGCATGGCGTTAATTATTAGTAGAATCAGGCCTCTCCACAATTGCATATGTGGAGGCCCAATTGTGGAATGGGAGGTATGTTTTTACACTTTATATTAATGTAGATTTTAGTTGCAAGGTTCTAATATTTTTGGTTTTTCAACAGCGCCCGGTGCCTCCGCCGACCCAATCGCCTCCACCAGCCCCATGATTAATTATATTATAATATATAATATATTGATTTCTTAAATAAGAAGTTTTTTCATTTCAAACCCCCCAGCCCTCATGCATTATGGATTAATATATATATGCTGTCCAACCAATAGTTTACTTTGTGTTCTTACTGTAATCACCAATGTCTTAGGATGTTTTACTTCTAATATATATAACATTTAAAACACACATGTTCTAAAATTGTATCAATAGAGGTGTTTGTATATGGTGTCATTTTTTTTAAACATGATGTTAATATACGCCGTCCCCCACCACCAATTAATATTCTCACATAATTACATTCTTTTTTATGTTTTACTTCTAATATATATAACATTTAAACACACATAGAGGTTGCAAGGTGCCATTTTTGATGATGTTAATATATGCTGCCCAACCAATAGTTTACTTTCGAGTTCTTACATTTTCACCAATGTCTTAAGATGTGTAATTTTTCACCTCACATATTTGGCATTAGTTTATGCCTCAATTGCTATTTTGTGTTTTTTAAATATACCATTTGTATTATCTCAATTAGTTTGACATATGTAATGATTTTATTTGCACTTAAGTAAATGTTAATCGCTTTATTAAATTGTTAAATAATACCTTGTAAACCATTTTGTTTTACTTGTACTTCAATTTACCATATGTAATGATTTAAATTTGCACTTAAGTAAATGTTAATCGCTTTTATTAAATTGTTGTTAAATAATACCTTGTAAACCATTTTGTTTTACTTGTACTTCAATTTACCATATGTAATGATTTAAATTTGCACTTAAGTAAATGTTAATCGCTTTATTAAATTGTTAAATAATACCTTGTAAACCATTTTGTTTTACTTGTACTTCAATTTACCATATGTAATGATTTAAATTTGCACTTAAGTAAATGTTGTGTTTTCTCCCACTATTCTTTTTTTATGTTTAAGATGTTTTATATTACCACTAGTTTGTCTATGATATGTTTTTAATTTATCTATTCTAATATAATCGCTTTATTAAATTGTTATACCTTGTTTTACATTATGTGGCCCACCCTCAATGTTTTACATTAATATTTTGTTGGGAGGGATTGCGGATATGTTAATTAACTTGTCTCCTTATTCTAGTTTAACTTATTAGTTTGCTATATAATGTTGTGTGTTTTTAGATATGTGCTTGTATTATTGTTACTTTATTCTCACAGCCAATATATTTGTTAGACGTTTTGCATCAACATAGCTGTATCAGACATTAAATGTTAATCAATTTATTTGTGTCCCTAATCACCTTTTTTATGTCTAATATAATGTTTTAATATTGTCTAAAATGTTGTTAAACAATAAAAAAGATATGTTAAACTACCTTGTTTTATTTCCTCCCGAGGTGTGTATATGACATTTTGAACTAAGTGACCGCTTTGGTCAGATATGTCAATTTTTACTTGTTTTACCTTATTGTCATATAATTACATTCTTTTTTTATTTTTATGTCTTAAGATGTTTTAAATAAACCATTTGTTTTACTTATACCTCAATTAGTTTGCTATATATAATGAATATTGCGTTTCTAGATATGTCAATTTTTACTTGGTTTACCTTATTGTCATATAATTCTTTTTTATTTTTATGTCTTAAGATGTTTTAAATAAACCATTTGTTTTACTTATACCTCAATTAGTTTGCTATATATAATGAATATTGTGTTTTTAGATATGTCAATTTTTACTTGGTTTATTGCCACATATTCGCCATTAGTTTGCAACTGTTTTAACATTTTTATGTCTTAAGATGAATAATAAATACATTAATATGTTTTATTTTCACTCACATAGTTCGCTTGTTGTTTTGTAACTTATTTATGTCTTAAGATGTTGTCTAATATGCCATTTTGTATTATTTTTTTTTCACCCCTTACCCATATAACGTTCTAATATTAAGATGCTATGTTTTTGTCACATATTCGCCATTAGTTTAACATTTACTTAAGATGAATAATAAATACAACGTTCTAATATTATTTGTGGCTAAGATTTTTTTTGGATACATCAATTTTATGTCTTAAGATGGATAATAAATACATTAATATGTCAATTTGTTTTATTTTACACCATAGTTTGCTTGTTGTTTTGTAACTTATTTATGTCTTAAGATGTTGTCTAATAATAAATACATTAATATGCCATTTTGTATTATTTTTTTTTTCACCCCTTACCCATATAACGTTCTAATATTATTTGTGTCTAAGATGTTATTCACTAAATGCCATGTAATTACATCAATAGAGGTGTTTATTCAATCACCATGAGCTATACACCAACTTAAAAGGTATGTAAAATTTACCTCAGCCTATGTATGTTTAAAATGTTAGGTTAAGTAATTGCATCAAAAAAAGGTTTGTTAGACTTACATACCTGCGGCGTTTATGATATATCAATTAGGTTGTTTTTTTTACCTTATTCCAACACAAAGATGTGACTCACACTCAATTATGCTATTAATATTTTGGTGGAAGGGATTGCAGATACGTTAATTAACTTGTCTCCTTATTCTAGTTTTTAACTTAATTAGTTTGCTATATAATGTTTTTTTAATGTTCACCATTAGTTGCTTGTTGTTTTGTAACTTATTTATTTTTTGCCTCCCGCCCTCATTGGTAATAATGTTTATTGTGTAGATATATCAATTGTCTATCAATTATTAAAAGATATGTTAAAAATGCCCTATAATTGTTGTTAACTAATGTGAAATAATAAAAAAGATATGTTCCCAAGGGTCACATACTTATATATGATAATTTACTACTATGAACTAAGTGGCCGCTTGGTCTAGTGGTTTGCATTACCGACTTCTAACCCAACAATTAAGGTTCGATTCCAGGTTAAACAACTTTTTTATTTCATTTTATTTAATTATTTATAATTTATTTATATTTATAATTTAATATATATTTTATTTAATTATTTATAATTTATTTATAATTTAATTATTTATAATTTAATTTATATTTATAATTTAATCGTCTTCGAATTGAATGATGGGATGACGTCATCGATTAGGCTCATTGATTTGGATGATGGCAGCAGCGCTCTTGCAACCCCCAAGACTAGTATCATAGCCCCTGCGCCAGAACTGTCCTTTCTACCCTACTTACCCCTACGCGTATACTAGTATTACTTATACGCATATGTAGTATACGCGTACGGGTTAAGCTTGAGTAAGTCTTCACTAAGATTTCTAAGTATGATGGTCACACAACAGATGTCTAGTGGCAAGCATCAGCATGTCGGTTCGGCCTCCCCCACCAAGATCAAGAAGCGTCAGCGTGGTAGTAGCCAGTTTCTTATGACTCTACCATTAGGTGGGGATAAACCATCATTTTATATTCGAGACTTAGTGTTGTTGAATTTGATAGCACTGATTCTGGTCCAAAAATTAAGCTAGATAGTGAGACGTCAATTTATAACTATTACACAACTTTTTTTACATTAGGATTAATAAAAATCATTTGTATTGAAACAAATAATTATGGTCATTTGTGCAAAGAAAAAGTGGATCGGATCTCATCCAGACTAACAAGATGGGTTGACACCGATACAGATGAAATGTATTGTTTTCTGGCCAATCAATGCTTATGACTACAATGAAATAATTAAAATATTCAGAATACTGGTTCAAAGGTACTCTTCTAGAGACGCCAGCGCTTGCAAAAATAATGGCAAGAGACAGATATTTCCTTCTGTTGAGATTTCTTCGTTTTACTGATAATACTCTCCCTAATATTATAATGGATCCTCTAATAAAAATTAGAAGAGTTGTCGACATAGTCAGAGGTAAATTTAGAACATGTTTCGATCCGTTCCAGAACTTATGCATTGACGAAAATTTAACTTTATTCAAAGGTAGACTTTCTTTCAAGTAGTACCCTCCCATCAAAACGAAGCAGATTTGGAGTAAAAACCTTCGTACTCTGTGACTGCAAAACTAATTACATTTTGGATTTTATTATATACACAGGAGTCTCAACAGATGTGTATGTTGAAAATAAAGATTTGGGAAAATCGGGGAACGTTGTTTCTACATTGCTTGATCCTTATAAAAACAAAGGCCATACAGTGTATGTGGACAACTGGTATACCAACCCACATTTATTCCAAAGGCTTCATCAAAACATGTTCAATGCCTGTGGAACAGTAAGAAAAAATAGAAAAGAAATGCCTTCAATAAAGGAAAATTTGAAAAAAGCCGAATTAACCTTTCGGGCATCAAAAATGCTGCTTGCGTTGAAATGGTGCGACAGGAGAGAGGTTTGGATGCTGACAACCTGTTATGGTGCACTAATGGTTGAAAGCAACAAAACCGATTTTCTGGCTGGGTTGAAAAAAATGAAGCCTGCAAGTGTTATATTACAATAAGAGTATGGGCGCAGTGGATAAAGCAGGTAGGATACTCTCAACCGTGGAAACGGTAAAAAATTGTCAACATGGTATAGGAAGTATTTTTTCCACATACTGGATTTGAGTATCATGAATGCCTATAAAACTACAACAAGAAAGAAAATGCCATTCGCCGATTTTCAACTTTTTCTAATTAGAGAAATCTTAGAGAATCACCACAAAAAAAAGGAAAAAATCCGGGCGACGGTCAACAGAATTAGCACCATTTAGGTTAACAGAAAGACATTTTCCAAAGTTAATACCTGAGTCGTCAAAAAATGTTTAGGAAATAATGGTACTAATACGGCCCTCAGTGATTTTTTGTTATTGGCAAGTTACTTTATTAAACATGTATTTGTGAATGGCATACCCCTCTATTAATTGACCTGTTACCCTTCCCCCTCCTCACCTAATTGCCTCCAGCTTTCCCTGCGTTAAGCAAACATGCAACGTGACATATTTTAGACTTAGGCTTTAGCGATAGAGGAATGTCGAATAAAAATATCGAAAAAATACAAGAAACAGGATTATCGACACATTTGGTATGGAGAGGGAGGTGCCTGGTATAGTTGCATCTAATTCCATAGCAACTGGGCCACTAGTGCCATTTTCTTGTTCACTCTCCATTACTCTGCCTTTCTCTTCGTGTTCTGGATCAGGGCTATGTGCATTTTCAGATCTTAATGGAAGTCCCAAACGTGTAGGTAAAGTACTAAGCTAAGTGGTTGTAGAACTGTTTAGGTATACCAAACAACTGATTTCTAGTTGCATTCTGTTGCATCAAATGAGGCTGATGGTAATGCTCGTGCCATTGGCATCTCGAATGGATCTGGAGCACTGCAACCGAAGACCTTTGTTCGGAACAGGGTATCTGTAGAAGAGTTTAGGCCAGTGTTTTTCAATCTTTTTCATGACACGACTCCCCTAGTATCAACAAATTTTTCGCGACCCCCGACCCTTTTTTTTCATGTATGTTAGAAATATTTAATCCATACAACGTTTGCGTTATTAGGATTCGAATATAAATATATAATTAAGTACATAAAACACATCATTTTAAATCGAATACGTGGCCAATTGATAACTAACAAACATATTGTTACGGCCGAGACTACCAGCGCCATCTGTTGGTAACACTCGGAACTACTACAGCCCGCACGCTCCACGGCCCGCGCGAAAGGTCCAGAAGGTTCGGGACGGTTATACGGAATTCGTGTATGAATTTAAGAGTGTTACTTTGTTATAATTGAAAATGAATTCCTGAAGAGATCATCAGAACCAGAACCATCAACTTCTAGCGGGAGTACTGGAAAAAAGAAAAAACGTCGTCATGACGTCAATTATTTGAAATTTGGGTTTACTGTGATTGAGAATAAACCGCAGTGCGTAATTTGCTTTGAAACTTTGTCAAGAGAAAGCATGAAGCCATCAAAGTTGGCACGCCACCCCTCGGTTCGGTGTAATTGGGAAACTGGTTACATTTTGGATTTCATTATATATACAAGAGTCTCAACCGACCTACAAGACGAAAATAAAGATTTTGGAAAATCCGGAAACTTATTTCTACATTGTTAGATCCTTATAAACACAAAGGACACACAGTGAATGTAGACAACTGGTATCAAACCCAATTTTATTTGAACAGCTTTACAAAAGAATGTTCAACGCCTGTGGTACCGTGAGGAAACATAGAAAAGAAATGCCATCAATGAATTAACGCTTGGAAAAAGGTGAATTAATCTTTCGGGCATCAAAAATGCTACGTACCTTGAAATGGAGAGAGGTTTGGATGTTGACAACCTGTCATGATTGGTCATCAAAGATGCAACAAGATGTTGAGAAGAATTTCAATTATTGACTCAACAATATATTGTATGTTAAATATATAACAATATATTGTACAATATAGATAGCGAGCGTTAAATCAGATCCTAGCTATCATTTAGATATCAATAGTTTTAAAAAACTGGGCTAATGAAAATCACCGTCTGGCTTCTCTTCTTAATCGGAGAATTTTCCTGTTAAAATGCAGAAGAGAAAGAATATTTCCTCGCCATATTTCTGATAATATAAAGGCACCACTACAGCAATGCCAGCCCTTATGAACTAGAAAACACTATGTTTAGATACAAGAAGAGTATTCTAAATATTGAAATTTAAGTCTGCATTCTTAACATTAAAAATGTAAGAAAAAATATTAGCTATTTCCAAACTACCGCTAATTTATATCTACCTATGTCAGTTATAGCGGATTTTAATCATAAACAAACTATAGCTTTTCAGAGAATTTTTAATAATTACAAATCAAAAAATTTAATGTTCTGATTGAAGAAAATTCAAATTCTTTTAAATTTAATGATAATTGGTTGTTAATTTGAAATCGGTTGATATACCAGTCAATGTCAAAAATATTTTAAGTTTAGGCCCATCGTTCAGTTTACCGTACCATAATAAAAAGAGTCCATTAGACAAGATTTTAGCTGATACAGAATATGCTATAGATTTATTGCGGGATTCGGATAAATATTCCTCAAGAGCGAGGATTGTTAATATTATTACTAACTTTGTACAAACCTCAAAACATACATCCTTTAACCATCCTATAATATCCAATGTCAAGACTACCAAACAATTCCTTACACAAAATCCAGATGTTATCATCATTTCCAGTGATAAATCTAGACAAACTGTTGCCATGTACCAAGACGAATATGATATGAAAATCTCTACACTCATCTCGGACATTGACACCTACACTACATTAAACAAAGACCCAACATCATTAGAACAGAAACAAAACCGACTTATCACTTACAACCACTTATAACTTTACAAAAACAAATACATTGACATATGCACAAAAAATCAACTTACTAACAATTCTCCTATTCCTCCAAAAATCTATGGCCTTGTAAAACACATAAACCTGGCAACCCTCTACGACCTATTTGTTGGGTCGGTGGTTATTGCGCCCAGCTCTCCTGCTCACGTACGCGTGCATCCGCTCGTGCGTATGCGCGCGTTCTCCGTACACTTATCTACTTCCTTCTTTATTCTCCCCTGTTTTTTAACAACTTTCCTTAGTTCTTCTCAAATATTGCATCACTCCAACTCATGTTCCTTTCCCCACTATTTCCGCTGGCACATCCAGCCATCGCCGTGAGCTCTGACTCACTTACCTTCTATCTGTCGCCAGTACAACTTGTTTTCCGCTTCAGCTTCCGTAGTTAGTGGTGTATTGTGAGTTCTCCTTTACATCTATTCACCTTATTCGCGCCTTTCGCCTTCAAATTAATATTCATTATCTCCTAGAGACACAAGACTCGTCTTTCCTCGCCATCATCTTCAGAATCACTCACCTTCCGCGCCTGGGCTGTTCTAACACCGTCAGCCGCTTTAACAGCAGCATCATCCGCTTCTAAAGGACATTCCAATCCATTTCCACTCACTTGAGTTCCTTTCTTCGCCATCCCCGACACACACACACACACACACACACGTACACGCCACATCTTCCTTAACCGTCCACCTATCGCCTCCACTTCGCCACTTGCGCAGTCCACATCACCACTGTCCAGGTAAGTCGAAACTTCTTCCTTTGCATCGCCTTTTCTTTGATTTTATTTATTTTGTTTTTGTGTATTTAATTTCTTGGTGCACGTTCGCCATCTCGCCTTGGGTGTCTGCCGCGAGGACACTATTATTTCCTTCATCAATTTTCCTACCTATCACTTATCCAAATTCCTTTCCGAAATATTACAACATCTTTCATCTGATTTATATAATATCAAAGATTCTTTTACGCTTAAAACAATAATCGATAATCTCCAAATTCCGACTGACTACTCCCTCAGTTCCTTAGATGTTTCCTCTTTATTTACTAATGTTCCCGTTCCTGAGACCATTGAAATTATAAAAAGTAAATATCACTTGTTAAGCAATATCACCAAAATTCCTACTGAATTGTTTTCATCCCTACTCCTTCACTGTTGCAACTCTGGCTATTTTTCTTATGATAATAAATTTTATAAACAGATTTTTGGCACGGCCATGGGTAGCAGCTTAGGACCCATATTAGCAGACATTTTTATGACTGAATTAATTGAAAGTTCTTTAAAAAACTTCCTTTTAAAGTTCCCTTTTTCTTTAAATAGTAAAGTATTGTAATGCCTATATTTTCAGGCGGGCTTAACGTCCAACTACCAAATTAGGTGTCGTGGACGGGGGCGGAAGCACCTACTTTACTATTAACATTTTTTAAACAAATATACAATTTAGTTATACGCTGGACTCGAACTGGGGTCCTCCCACTTACAAGTCCATGCTCATAACCAATACACCAACACCCGCCCCTTTTTCTTTAAATATGTAGATGACTGTCTTACTGCTATTCCCTTACAATACATAGATACAGTTCTTGAAATCTTTAACTCCTTTCACCAGCGCCTTAAATTGACTTATGAAATTGAAACTAATGAACAGATCAATTTTCTTTACTTAACAATCTTACGCCACCACAATTCTTTAATTACTGATTGGTATGTTAAACCTATTAGATCAGAGCGTTATTTACATTTTAATTCCTATCATCCCTATTCCCAAAAGATCAATTTCCTCAAAGCATTCACAAACGCGTCCTCACCCTTAGCCACTATAAATTTCACGAAAAGAACCTAAATATCCTGTTCAAGCTTTTTCAGAATAATGGTTATCCGTAATCTCTATGTAAACAAATTTTTTAATTGCCTCATAACAATAGCATTTTGCCCCTTATTTCGGATAATAACCAATTTCATCTTTGAATCCCAATTCCACATCTATTCCGAAATATATCTCCTTTCCTTATATAAGAAACCTATCAGAAAAAATATCCAAAGTCCTCAGACCATATAACATTATCCTAGCACATAAAACAACCAATACAATACACAAACTTTTCACTAAATTAAAAGACCCTACGCCGACAGAACTACAATCAAATATTATTTATAAAATAAATTGCCAGCAATGTCCAGCCACTTATATTGGTCAAACGAAACAATATTTAAAGAATAGGTTATACCAACACGACTATGACTGTAGAAAAAACAAACCTAACTCTGAAAACATAACAGCACTCACTAAACACCATACTAAAAAAGGCACGATTTTCATTTTTCTAACACCAGTATTTTGGCAAGTGAACGTAATAGGAATAAACTTAATTTTTTAGAAATGCTATATATAAAAAAGCAGAAAAATTCTAGGTGGATTGAAGTATAATTTGCCTCCTGTAATTTCTATGTCAAATATATACACATTAGATCATGACTGTAAATACAAATTAAGACAAATAGGTCTTACAGATTTCTTAGGTGTTGATAGGATGCTCTTTGCTAATGAATTTAATGACTAAAAATATAAGCAATGAATTATTGTATATATTACTAAATATTAAATAAAATATTGTAAAAGAAACAAGTTTGATTATTTATAAAATAGGCGCGAAGCGCCCTTAAACCCGTTCATTTATATAGTGGGAGATATATGTATAAGGGCTAGCGCACACTGCAGACTTTTATCGGCCGATAGTTTAGTCTGGTTGTTTAATTACTGAAATGGGAGTGCGCACACCAAACGATAAAAAATCGGCCGATTAAATAGTTTGATGGGCTGACCGATTCCCTTTCAACTAAAAAGTCTGCCAACTATCGGCCGATTCTTAATGGCTATGGTTAGCAACTGGCATGCGCAGACTCGCCGACTTTAATCGGCGGGAACTACATAACATTCTTCATATAATCAATTATAGGTTAGTTATATTTCGATTATCTGGTGCCGGACAATTCAGAAGAAAAAAAATGTCTTTGACCGACACTTCAGCGTTAATACAAGAAATTGAAAGGCGGCCAGCATTATATAAAAAAAACTTGAAAGAGTATTCTGACATTAATTTGAAAAAAAAACTTTGGGAAGAAGTTTGTGAAAATACTGTTGCTGAATGGAGTCAACTTATTGGCGAGGAGAAAAGAAAACAAGGTACCTATATTCATTATCACATTTATTTACAATATGAAACCCCCTGATAAATACTCTGCATTTTACAAAGAAAATATTGGAATAATAAATAAAGAACATCTTCATAAAAATAAAGACATCAATAAATGTATACCTGCGCTGAACAATGTTGTTATTATTGTTGTTATCTGCACTTTGTCATATTGAAATGAAACAGAACCTTGCGGAGAAGTAAAATAAGATGTAAAATATTGCCGAACGTCATTCATGTTGTTTCTTCCTCGGGTATATTCATTCACACTAAAATTTGTCATAGGGCATTCATAGAGTGTGTCTGTGAATTGCAATCCATCTTTTATTCGTACATAATTATGGAGTACACAACAAGCTTTAATAATATTTACACCAAAATTGATATTTACATCGATTGGGCGGTGAAAAATGCGCCACTTATTGGCTAAAATGCCGAAAGTGCATTCCACCATGCGCCGTGCCCTTGTATGTCTGTAATTGAAAATTCGTTTAGGGTAGCTTAAATTTTTTTAAGTAATATATGATGTCCTAGCCCAAAGGCTTCGTCGCCTACGACGAGAAATGGCATGACTTTCCAGTAGGGTAGAAATGTTACAACTGGCGCAACCCCTTCGTTCCCCGCCTACAAAATTCGCTGGATAGGAGGGTGTTCTTCAGCCCTTCCTCAGCTCACCGTAGCTAAGGCGATGGGGAGTGTGGTGTAGTGGGTATATAGCTGTCTCAACATTCCCTATATCATCATCTCTCTCACTAGCGTTAGCCCCCTGTTCATCTATAGCCCACGCTCTCTATAGTTTGTAATTATAATATTAATAAAAAATAAATAAATAAATAAATATTATAAATAAAACTTAATAATATTTGTGTAATCATATACAAAATTTGTCATTTAGCTGTCTTATACTCCAGTCGTTACCCTTTGAGGTCACCAGCACTATTGTATTTGTTTTTTTTTATTTTATTTATTTTTTTTTTTTAAACAAAATTTTAACCACTGAGATATTTTCTTTTAACACAGATTATCACTCCCCCCTAGCTCTGTCTTTATTAAAGCTCTTTAATTGAATTAAATTTTTTATAATTTTATAAAATTAGTAAAACGTAATAATAATTTTTTTAAGTGGGGATTTCTATATAACAACAGATCACCTTAATGCTGTATTCACTTAGTGTCTACAATGGCAGATCAGTGGAATGAGATTAAAGTTAGTGAAAACTATAGGAAGTTTATTACAGCATTACCAGGCATCACTTTAACCAACATGGATTTAGCAATGACATATATCGATATAGATTCTAACTTGAAAGAATTAGAAGAACTATCAAGATCTTTTTTTATAAAAACCACTAATGGACACTATGAAAACTGCGAATGGTGTAATCCCAAAATTGCGATGAAAGCTGATGCCTGTGTGTGTGACAGAATAGGTTGGATATCGCACTATATTCATTGCGCCTTAAACTATTTGTTCGTTGAAAAAGAGGGGTAATCGATGTAATAGCATCTTTTAGATAACTTATTTTCTCAGTCGTGAACATGTCTACTTACATTGGATTACAACTTACAACAAGTTTCTCTTTGAATACTAGCAACACTAAGCTAGTGGTGCTAGGTTTGTCAGAATTAGGTGAACCTTTGATAGCTTTGAAATCACAAAAGAAGAGTGATCTTATCTATCTGACTGAAGAAGAATGGAATATGCTGCAAAATAGTAAGAAAATTTGCAATAATTTCTTTAGCAAGAAAAACAAACTCTCTACTAGTGAAATTCAATTGCTGAATTCAACAATATTCTTTGAAAATTTTTCTAGAAAAAGTATGGTGATTCAAGGAAAAGCATCTTGGCTCGAAGAACTTCTGAAATATAATCCTCCTAAGTTCAGTTTATTTAGAAATGAATTTATCAAGTTAATGAGTTTATTCGAAAATATTAACAGACAATTTAGTTTTCTAAATAATCTATGTAAACCACTAGTTTTAAATTTTTATAAAGAAAATGTAACAAGTGATAAATAAATATAATTTTATAAACAATTAAATGTTTATTTTTTTATTGCATTTATCCAAGAAGGTTTATTTTACTTTATTTATCTGGAATCAATTCTTTATACATTTTATGGTACATGTTGCATGTGACATGCAAATACGTGGGTATATCATCAGACTACTACGTGGGACTAAACTTCATTTTTTACTATTTTCTTCTCCAAGTAGTAAAGGAAGAAATGTGTAGGTTTTATCAAAGTAATTTCTTTGCATATATTCTTCTACATGACAAATAAGAAGAAATGAGTAGGTTTTATCAAAATAATTATCGTTGTATATACTTTCCTTCACCATGGTCAGCACACTCACTTATAGTGTAAACAAAAAAAAAAAAAAAAAAAAAACAAGTACTAAGATTTCTAGCTCTGAATGTAGGACTATAGAAAAGATATATAAACAGTGAATTTACTCTTGCAAGTTATTACTATTAAGTTTTGTTCTATTTGGTAAGAAACGGGGGGTCGCTGTGGGTTTAGAAATGTATATATAGAGTGAAAAATATCTTGCTAGTTAAGTTTTGCTTTATCAGCTAGAGAAGGCTCACCCAACACACAACAGTGAGTAACATTTAATGATTTGTACGTATTTTTTTTTTATTTATATTTAATTGCTATGAAAAACTGATCTAAATATTATCCTATACTTTTCTTATTTATTATTTATAGATGTCCGATTTTAAAGAAGTTTTAAATAAAGTAGGCAGTTACAAAACAGAATATAAATCTATTAGAGACCTTGAGGAACATAAAATCTATTATATAAAATATTTTGAGAAAACAAACACTAAGTACGGGCCAGCCGTTAAGGTAACTTTGCAGACAGATAGCACTAATCATTTTTATAAATGTTACTTGCCAAAAGTGTTCAATGATGTTATTGAAGATGAACTTATAACTAACTATAAAGAGTTAAGCGTTGGACTTATTTATAAAGGGTTAAACCCGGATAAATCTTTCAAGATAGAATTTATTTAAATTTTTTAGACCGCACTTTAAAAAATAATTGCTAAATAATAGTTTATTAACATGCCTGTACTTAACAAAGGGTTAAACCCGAATAAATCTTTCAAGATAGAATTTATTTAAATTTTTTAGACTGCACTTTAAAAAATAATTGCTAAATAATAGTTTATTAACATGCCTGTACTTAACAGTAATCTCAGTAGTCAACTTGATGAAGTACTGTACACTAGGTACATTTGTATTCGATCATCATATATAACAACAACTTATTCCACTGTAAGCCATAATTATGACATAGATAATTTATTCGAGGATGAGTCAATCCAATTCTGTTTGGAGTGTGCTCTTCTTGTAATTGATCAGAATCTTTTACCGGGAAGGAACGTTGTGTTCTGTAAAGAGCACAAAGTAATTTTACGAAGAAATAAAGATCTGCACAGGGAGAAAAACAAGTGTTTTAATTGTTTAAAACATTTATTTGAATACCAACCTGTTGTACGTTGTAATAGTTGCGCTATGGCGATTCGACATTTCTATTGGACACCAATTTAATAAAATGTGGACAATTTAACTTGTAGAAATTGTGGACAGCGCTTTTCTATAACAGCGAATAAGAAACATCAAATTACTTGTAAAGAACAGTTTGCTGGAATCTGTTCAAAATGTGGACACCATTTTTACAATTTATTAAGACATGAAGAATTCTGTATGAGTGAACCTCCTATAAAGAAAAGAAAACTAGAACCTAAAGTAGGAGAACTTCTAGCTCAACTAGAGGATGATGAGGGACTTCTCCTGTATGAAACAGGATTTGGTAATCGCTTAAAGTCATTTTTTATTCGCAGTGATAATAACTTTGATCTTCCACAGTTTCTTTCCTCAGTAAAAGATAAACTTATTTATCTCTTACAAAGAGAAACTCAAGAGCATAATGCAATTAAATTTAATTTATTTGTAGACTGTGTTTTAATAAATCAGTTAGGAGAGATTCTAGAAGCAGCAGTTAAAACAAAAAATACACAAGTCTTTCAGGAGTCAAATATTTCAGAGATACTCGATAAAGCTTTTCTGAAATTGGAAAAAGAATTGCAAGAAAGTCAATTAAAAAACAGTGGTTGGACATTATTAGCAATAGACGGTATTAGAACAAAAATAAATAAACATAATCCTCTTCGAGGAAGTACTTACATACCATTACCACCTAAAATAGCTAGTAGAAAAGCATGTATTAATGTGAAGAACTATGACAATAAATGCTTTCAATATTCTGTTCTTGCCAAATTCGTCACAAAAGATGCACAGAGAGTGAGTAAATACAACAGTCTACTGGATAAGTATAATTTTTCTTGCATTTCTTTTCCTACTCCACTTCATCAGATAAAAAAATTTGAAAAAGTTAACAATATTTCAATAAATGTCTTTGGAATAGATAATAATCAGCAAGTACATCTTTGAAAGTAAATAAAAATCCACTAAATGACCATAGAGACTTGTTATTAATTAATAATGATAAAGGTACACAGCACTATGTTTACATACAGAATTTTGAACGTCTTGTTCATAATCAACTATCAAGTAATCGTAGAAGTATAATTATTTGCAAGCGTTGCTTTACACACGTTTATGTACATAATAGAGGAGAAGAAAGAATGGCCAAACACATGGGCTACGATTCTCACTATATTGTAAAAGAGCTTGGTTACGATAAGAAAAGAATACATGTAATACCTCATACTGAAGAAAAATACATTTCATTTTCTAAAACAATTAATGAAAAACTTACTGTTCGAGTTTTGGACACATTCAGATTTATGCCCACTAGTTTAGATAATTTAGTAAAAAACTTACCACAATTGATTGAGGTAAACAAATTTTATAATTCTAATCAACTTAAACTTGTAACTAGAAAGGGTGTGTTCCCATATGATTATGTCACATCCTGGGATAAATTAGAAACTGCACATTTACCATTAAAAGAAGATTTTTACAACAGACTTACCGGAACATCTATATCAGACGAAGATTACCAGCATGCACAAAGAGTGTGGACAATGTTTAACTGTAAAACATTGGGCGATTATAGCGATCATTACTTGCAACTGGACACTCTATTACTTGCCGATTGTTTTGAACATTTTCGTACCATCACTTTAAAGACTCATCAGCTTGATCCTTGCCATTATTATACCCTTCCTGGCCTATCTTGGGACGCAATGCAAATTCACGGGTGTGGAGCTCGAATTACTCCAAGATTATCAGATGGTCTTAATGGTCCAAAATGCTATTAGAGGAGGCATGACACAACTTTCTCACAGATATTGCAAAGCAAACAATCAGTACCTCCCAGACTACAATCCAAATTTAGAAAATACATTTATTAGTTACCAAGACTGTAACAATTTATATGGTTTCTCCATGACAAAATGTTTACCTTACGGAGAATTTTCATGGATATCTTCGGAAGAGTTCAATTTAGATAGTACTGATGATAATGGTGAGTATGGATATATTCTAGAAGTGGACGTCACATACCCAAAGAAATTACATAAATTGCACAATTTTTTACCTTTCCTTCCTGAAAATTTGGAAATAAACAAGCAAAGAAAACTAATTCTAAATTTGAATGATAAATACAATTACATAGTGCATTATGTTACGCTAAAGCAAGCGTTGAAACATGGACTGCAATTACAGAAGATACACCGAATCTTAAAATTTCGACAATCTAACTGGTTAAAAAGCTACATACATTACAATTCTACGTTCCGCGCATCAGCTACTAACGCATTTGACAAAGATCTGTATAAACTATATAATAATTCTGTATATGGTAAAACAATGGAAAATATAAGAAATAGAAAAAATATTAAATTGGTATGTGATAATAAACAACTAGAAAAACTTATCGCTAAACCATCATTTCTTGATCGAACCATATATTCTGAAAATTTAGCTGCTGTACATATGAGAAAAACTGTAATTAAGTTTGATAAACCAATTTATGTTGGAATGTCAATTTTAGATTTGTCAAAGAATGTAATGTATGAATATCATTATGATATCATGTTACCAAAATATGGACTGGATAATTTAACTCTTGCATACACTGATACAGATTCTTTTATATACCATATTAAAACCAATGACCTTTATCAAGATATAAAAAGTATGTTGGAATATTTAGACACATCCGATTATCCTATCACTCATCCTTGTTACTCAGTAGCAAACAAAAAAGTACGCGGCAAATTCAAAGATGAAGCTTGTGGGAGAATAATAACAGAATTTGTAGGTCTTCGGTCTAAAATGTATGCCATACTTATTGAAGGGGAGGAAGTAAAGAAAGCAAAAGGTATTCAAAAATCTGCTCTAAGAAAACATATTCAATTCAAAGATTATATTGAATGCCTTAATAAAAATTCACAAATTAGAACTATAGTGAACTGTATTCAATCCAAACACCACCAGTTAACTACTGTTGAAATAAATAAATTATCACTGTCGCCATATGATGATAAAAGAATAATTCAGTCTAATGGAATCAATACAAAAGCAATTGGGTATAAAGAATAATTTTTTATTAAATGTTTTAATGTAAGCTAGAAATCAAAAGTGCAGTCTTTTACCGTTTACAACATTGTAGACAATTTTTCTTTACATATTATTTGAGAAGAATTTATGTATTTGTAACTTCGAAATAAAAGTACAGTCTTTTTACAGTAAGGAATATTTTTACTCAATTTATTAAGTTTCAATGTATTTAAATAAAGTTAAGGTATGATTTATAAATTTTTTCCTACATTTGTAATTCAAATTTTACAACCAAGTATATTTGGGAAGAATTTATGTATTTGTAACTTAGAAATAAAAGTGCAGTCTTTTTACAGTAAGGAATGTTTTTTTACTTAATTATTAAGTTTCAATGTATTTAAATAAAATTGATTGTGTTGGGTAATAGTAGAAAGGTAATTTGGGTGTTTGGGGTAACATAACATTTGTAATTCAAATTTTATGCATATTATAAATTAAAAAAATTATAATATTTATATTTATATTTTATTCACTATCTCCTTCCTAAAATGTTTTAAAAATAAATAACTAAATGAAAATAAAGGTAAAAAAAAAAAAAAATGTTAAAATATATTAACTTACCCTTAGACAAGTAGAAATCGAAATAATTATTTGTGCTTCATTATTATTCCTTTGATGTATACATCTTTCTTCACTATTGTTTGTAAAAATAATCACAATGTGATCTCATAATATGACTGCTTATTGTATTAATAAATACTTCTTTTGTAATTTTTGTTTTTATCATTTTTCCTTAAATAATATAGGTAAATAAAATGGGTAAAAAAAATAAACAATTATTTAAAAAATTATTTTATTCCATTTTTTTTTTTTAACCAAATACAATTCTGATTATGCAATTTATGTTCTTTGATTACTTCTTCTAACATTATCAGTCCACAATATACGCACTGAACACAATTACTTCTTATCCTGATGAATCCATCAAAAGTATTCTCCCGTACATTGGCATTTGCAAAGTCCACCTTTGAATAATTTTGAAGCATCCAATTGGCTAACATTTTTCCGAACTGTAGAGCGCAATTATATTTAGAGCCACTATGATAGCTGCACTTGTCAATACGTTGAAACGTTGATAAGATTTTTATTTTAGGGCAGCCAAAATATTGTAGAACACAGTTTTTCCAATTATATCACCAATAAATTTACATTTTTCATCTCCTTTGGCATATAGGAAGGTATACTTTGCTGTAGCCTCTTTTAATATATCATCTAATTCAGAAAAGTCCACATCACCGTCCTCCCATCTGATATTATGGAGGTTTTTGTACATCCATCTATTGGGTGACGAGTGTGGGTTACCATATGTTGGCGGCTTGAATATCCAGTGTTTCTCTTGCCCAACAAAATCCACGATTGCTAGCTCCTTAACAATAAATGTGCCACCACTGTCTTGATAGCCTTGAATGTCTACCACTGCGCACATGATGATGATAAACTAAATGAATCTCCAATACAACACTTTACTATAAGATCGCCCCCACTCCTTTAAATTCTTCTCACCAAACCTGTCAGAGGATTATATTCTACAAGTGCATCATGCACGATTAAAGCATAGGCTGTGGTATTAGCAGTGAATTCATTTGTCGTTTCCAACTCTATTCTAATATCTACTGAAGATGATCTAATTGCCTCAGACTGGCGAGAACAATCAATTACGATAATAGGAGCCTCATCTCTGAATTGTTCTTTGCTTAAAATAGGTTCATTTTCCTTTCCATAATAACTATGTTGAAAATTTTGATACATGTGATATAGAATTGAGAAATAATTATTTGAGAAGTCAATGTTAAGATCATCATAGGGATAAACCTCTGAATTTAGGTGCAATTTAACATTTGATATACTACAATGATTAAACTCTGACATATCAGTTTGTATATTATTCTTTTTGTTGGTTTGAAACGCAATTATGACTTATCGAGGTTTTTCTGGATTTGTTGTAGTTTTCACTGTCCAAGTGTGCTTTTTTGTAGCAGGTAGCGAAGGATATTCTATTAGGTCCCATGATCGGAATGCCATGTGAACTGTTTTTCCTTTGTTGACGAAATTTAAAAACTTTAACTTCTGTTCGTCGGAAACTTTAACATAGGGCATTTTCCATTGTATAGATTTTAGTTTAATGGAAGCCTCGACATTGGTATGATCCCCAAAAACCCTAATACTATCATTATCTGATTTGCTGCGATGTAGAATTAACTCATGTCTTCCTTGTAAAATTATTTGATTGTAATCTTCAAAGAAACCCATTACGATATCTAAGGGAATGCAAGCATCAAAATTTCCTTTATCATCTGCTAATTTCACATATTCACTAGGCATCATCCAACCACTCCTTTCTAACCCTAACGCCTTGTCTGGGCTAAGAGATGCATAACCTTTTAATGTACAAGCAGTTCCAGGATTCCGCACATGATCAATCAATACACCATTCAATTGATATTTGATTTCATCAAACATAAACAAAAAATCCATTTCTTACTAATCTCAATTCACT